>JBBPDC010007909.1:0-13668 GCA_037974485.1 Hemigrammopetersius urotaenia | reverse complement strand
TGTGTGTGTGTGTGTGTGTGTGTGTGTGTGTGTGTGTGTGTGTGTGTGTGTGTGTGTGTGTGTGTGTGTGTGATTCAACAGTGGCCCCAGAGCAGTGGTGCATGTGAGCCAGGTCACAGTATCCTCTACATCCCATCAGTGGACTTTAATAGCCTGTCTCGTATAACACACTTACGTACACAAATACTCACACAGGCATGCATGTGGCCACGTTCGGCTGCTCTTTCTGTCACACACACAACTTCCTGTGTACAATATTCACACTCATCAAGATTTGGTTTAATCTAGCAGTATACACAGCAGTGTAAGAAAAGAAACAGGTCAAAGAAAACACAGGCTTGAGAAAACAAATGCTTCAGCGATAAGTCAACTTCTTAGCATCTACCTTACATGGTAAGAAAGGGTCTTACATGTGCTATCTGTATGAGCTGAACAAAACATCTTCACAACACTGTCAATGTGTAACCTTAAATAAAATAAGTTTTTGATCTTTAATTTTAATCTCTTTAAATAAGTTTTATTTTGTAGTGCCAAGTTGTCCGGACCATGCTTTTACGCCAATAAGGTGTATTTCACTCTTTATTTTACTCCTGTTTTATTCCATTTCCAAAAGATGGTATTTGTCCCGCTCATGATACTCAATAGACAACTCACCAGTTTATTTACAGCACTGGGATCCTCTGGCACTGCAGCTACTGATCATTATATCTATTCCACAGTGTGCTCCTGTCTGACTTCACACTGAAAATATTGAAACAGTTACTTGATTGGTGCCTGTGGTTTACTAAAAATACGCAGGCAAAGTCTATTGCAAATCTAATATTACTCATAATTCAAAAAGTTGATGTGACTGAAAGAAATCTGGAGGCAGAGCTGAAATCAGCATGACAAACTGGTTTATAAAAGTGTGTTGTTGTTTCTGATGATTACAAAAAAAAGTAGACCTGTGTAATCTTTTCAGCCCTAAATGAGTAGTTAATGATATCCAGTACTATGCAGGTGTAATACGTCATCAAAGACACATTTTTAAGATATTTTAGTTTAAGCTTTTACTGAAATTTTACTGAGCAAATTTGTCATGTGCTGTGGGAAAGGTGATTATACCTGATCAAATATTTTATTTTTAAAAATACAGCAAATTCTTCACACATTAAAAAAGGATTGGTAAGCCAGCTAGATGAGGTTGGAAGGCTTAAGAGCTGATAATTGAATGGAAGGGTACTCTTAGGTTGTTATTATTACAACTGAAAGGTACTTTTGACCGTCTATGCTTACTGCTTTGTTATAAGTATTAGTAGATTTTTAAGAGCATCATAGTAGAGTTTTACTTAGTTTTCCACCACAGGCCTTCAGTTTTAAGGTCCTACACATACTTATGTCTACATGTTACATTTTTATTATAGGCTTCCACATCTATTACACCAACGCAATTATTACCTATAGTAGGCCTACTTAAAGACCAAATTCTGTTAATGTATATGTGCCGCCACTCAGTGGCCACTCACTTTTGTCAGTGTGATAATATTTTCATTTCTACTGTAATGACTGGTACTGTAAGTGACTATAATTATATTCATCTCCATCATGTATGGAGTTGGTTGTAAATGTATTTGGGTGAAGGTTATTTGTGTCTTTAGGTCTGTTTTGCCCCATCCCCCATTTGTGTCTGAGTCCTATGTGAGTACTGAGGGCAGAGGCAGCTGTCTCTCTAACATTCCACTGCTAGTTTTAAATAGAAGTGCCATCACAATTTTACAATCCCTACAGCCTGAGTGCTCTAGTTGCAGTGCTGTACCTAAGCTCCTGCTGCCACCAGCACACACAGTATTATAAGAGGAGAATTTCAAGCTGTTCTTGCCTCCCTGGAGAGTGCTCACACTCCTAATCACTGCGACATAACCACCTGTTGCACATATGAGCATCCCACATGACTGCTTTTAACATTTACACACCCAGAATCAGACCAACAAGTGTTCCACAGGGCAGGTCAGGATGATATAAACATGTGTATTTAATGGCGACGCTCACATTCTAAACCTTCTGACAGACTGAAGACCAAGATCTACTTGTCTAAAGTTTGGGGAAACTTGATTGATCCCGGGGGAAATTGCTACATATACAGTTCAGCCAGGTTCATATAAAGGTTAAAGTAAATAATGTGAAAAAATAATAAAAAATAAAACATTAAAGTGATGCGTTCATCAACAAAAGCATTCGCTTACTGCTGCAAGAGTAAAAACAATAGAACCATTTAACCATACTGTGGTGTCTCCCAATGAGGATCGGACAGACAGGAGTCCATGCTGAGCTTGAGTTTATTTACACGTGCAGGACAGAACAGGAACCAGGCATACAAGGTGATAAGGGCGATGGACTGACAGTGAGGGTGATACAGAACGGAACCTAAATACAGACAGTGATCAGGGGTAAACACAAACAGGTGACACACAAGAACACGTGACAAAAGCAAAACCCAGAACACATATCAAAATAAAAGCCCCCAAAACATGAACAGAATAAAACAGAAACAACAACAAAAAAGCAGTGCCACCGTGACACATACAGAGAACTATATGAACATTCTAATGATTCTCTTAGTTGTTATGGTAGACATGTGTGTATAATATTTCCTCATATAGTTCCAAGTTGCTTTAGATAAAAGTGTCTCCAAAATGAATGTAATGTAATGTATTGTAATATATAACCATTGTCTTTGCTAAATTATTGTCTCACTGCTTAAAGCACTCATTTAAACTCCAGCTCATAGTCTTTAGCATGTCATTCTAAATGCAATTTCACACTATCTGAACCACTCTTAACCACTCTCATTTGTAAATGTGTTTTGTATACGCCTGTCAGTACTTCAGGGATTTCAGGGACTCCAGCAGGGACTCTTCTGTATGCACTGTTGGTGTAAGCAATGTAATTCTTTAAGAATTTAGATTCACATAGTATCTAATACGTATTACTTTAAATCGGACTATTGTATTATAAATACAGTCACACATAAACAATTCTGCATGACTCTTATATTGAAGTGCAGCAGAGACAAGTATTTGTTTAAAATATGTGCACTATAAATTTACTATAGCACTGTAACTTGCCCTATTAATCATGTCAGACAGAAAATCAGTAAATGCAATTTAATAAAAAGTATTACAATTAAATAAAATAAACTTACGTATTTGTACTTAGCAAAGTCAAGTGTCCCCAGTGTGCATCCACCCATTCATCCATTGAGTGTGGATTGTTAAATAAGTAAAACTAAAAAAATAAATACAAATAACATTTTACATTAAATAATGATTTTATGTCCAGGATATCAGTGAGTTTTCTGTCCAGTGTTACTTGTAGTTTAATCAGAAAGCTGTTTTATCTCAGTCAGTATTTCATTAAATTAAATCTAGGAGGTACTGATGATATTTCACAAATCCAACAATGTCTGGAGGCAGGGAGGAGAAATCTGGAACCAAACTTGTGTTCTCTTTACCAGCTCACAAAAAGCAACTAAAACAAATCTTACTCTAATGTTAACTTTGCTAGTAGAAGGACATTACCACTCTTAGGCTTTAAACAATTTGCATGTGTGCATAAGACCTTTGCAAAGTACTACACTTCTGTTTGGACTGTGGGAGGAAACTGGAGTACCAGGCAGAAACCCACACAGACACAGAGAAGATCCTTAGCATCACCGTGGCAGTGGACACGGCATCATACATATTACCAATGCAAAAATGATTTCATTTCCAAATCAGTTTTCACTACATGTTGTCTCACTTTAAATAATTTACAATGAATATGTTCCAATGAATATGTTTCTGTCTTCTGCCGCAGAACATGAAAGATGAAGAGATGAACACAATCGTAATCATGAACTTGGTGAGTGCAAATGCAGCAGAGCTATGATTTGCTGTTGACTTTTTCTGCATCAAAAGCAGCTTAGGAATGGGCATCACCCTGAAAAGAGAGGTGTAACAGTTTCATCATATCAAGGTTTCAAAAAGCCTCAATAGCCTCAGTGTCAGCCTCTTTACCTTCACTGCCTGCCAGGCCAAAATGTCAACATGGCACAGCACATTACGCACAAGCATTGAAAGCTAGAAACAATAAAGAACAAATTATGTAGAATGAAAAATTATGCAAATGCCCCAGATATTATTCACGGACAAATGCACAGAGAAATTTCCATCCAGTATAATTAATGGCAGAGGGTGGCAGATTTGAAATAATGTGATGAAATGATGAACTGGTTAGATTTCTCATTTCCAAGATGTCACACTTTGTTTCCTGCATGTTTTGTCCTCGCTTGCCTTGTCCTTGTGTACTACCATCTGCACTACATAGTGATTCAATTTTTCTATACACATGAAGACTATGGTCCACAGTCACATACACTGTGTCCCCAAAACCCTATTTTTAATGAGGATATTCAACTAACGTCAAGGTGCATCCATTGCTGACCAGGTGTTCAGGGCACACGCAACTTTCATAATTTCCACTAATAAGAGCTGTCTCTAAAATGAGATGAGATGATCATCATCCCAAATACTAAGCATCAGCTACAGTAGTGTAAAGCCCCCAGTATTAGAAGGAGGAATCATAAAACTCATGTTTCGCCCAATAAAATGAGTGGCATTTGTGGTCCAGCACTGATCATCAAACATCAGTACCATTTAATGTTCTTGTGGCTGATTGCAATCAAACCCTCATGTAGTATGAAGTCATCGCGATATCAACATGCGCAATATACATATCGCGAAAGACTTACTGAACTGCGATAAATGGTGTTTTTCCAAAACTCTTCACCCAGTGCCACAGAGAAAGAGGGCAAAAACATCACTGGGCATCTTCTGTGCTGCTGTTATAGATTCTTCCTTTTGCTATTTTATTCTGGCTAAAAACTTACTACAATTTAAATTATGTTTACATTTATTTAAGATTTAAAATTATTAAAATATTTTCAGATTTTTTTCAACAATGTTCAAAGGTTCAGATGTTTATGGGAGACATTAAATGCTCTGTTTGAGTAATTCCTTTAAAAAAATGGATGAAAATATTGCAGTCAGTGCAGTCACTAATATTACAGACTAGTCAGTGTCTATGTTACCAGCAAATCCAAAGCAGAAAAACATTACCACTAAAAAGTTTTTACTTACTTATCGCATGTGATATCGCCATCGTAGCACTCAACAACATTATCGCATATTGCATGTTTTCCTAATATCGTGCAGCCCTATTTTGAACATTTAGTGTTTTCATGCATTGTTTGATACATTTTGCAGGAGTGGAAGGATCATCGGTTGTCCTGGGATCCAAAACAGCATGAGGGGATTGATGTACTGCGAATCGCGGCTGGAAAAGTGTGGCTTCCCGACATTGTCCTTATCAACAAGTGAGTCCCTCAATGAATGTAGATAAAGGCAGATTTTTAAAAAAGAAGTTAGATTTAAAGAGAAAAAGTAAAACATTGCATTATGTGTATATACTCTTTTATTAGGATGCTTTTATCCTAATAACCGCTCATTGGCCACGCCCACACTCTCACCATGCACGTGCACTGGCACTTAGGTTCGCCTTAGAAGGTGCAGGGTGTTTGGGCAGCGCCTTAGGACTTAGAAGAACAAAAATGAAAAACACAAGAACACGAGGGCAGCAGCCAATATATAGTTGCTTTGTGTTCTCTTTACAGAACTATGTTTTATATGGAAATGTAGCTGGATTATTAAATGAGTAAATTATATTTGTCTTAATAATTTAGCACTAAAATGCATAAAAATTATATATTGAGGAGGATATTTGGGCTTTCCGCAAATTTGCGGGGGTTTCCGCAAGCAATTATTAGTTTGATTCTAAGAAAAAATCTGTGTGTTAACTGTATATAACTTATAGGAATAATTTTTCAATGGATTTTCATTTTGAATGTCAATTCTGTTTTTCCCTTACATCTCTCCTTCTCATACACACACACACACGCCACACACACACATACACAGTGTTACTCAAAGTAGGGAGACTCTTATTAACTGGGCTGTAAATTTGTTCATCTCAGCATTATAGCCAATTAAACAGCAGGGCTTTCCAATATCAGCCGTATTGGCCACCTCAGAATCCACTCAACATCTCCCACGCCGCCCAAAGAGATGAAACAGCAGCAGAGAGAGTTTTCTCTCTCCTCTCAGCTTCTGTGATTAATGCTGCCTCCTGGACTGCTGTTATCTCTTTTAAGGAGGAGGACCATTACCTCCAAACATGATAAGAGCTGCACAGTGTCTACTAGATTACAGATAAATGCATGGATAGCTGTTCCACTGGCTGTTGCTGAGTTACATTCAAACTCCTGGAGAAAAGTTTTATGCTTAATAATGAGAAAATGTGGGTATGTCATCATATTATGCTATCCTAAAGATGTTCTGAACTCCAACATTCAGGCGCCCGGTCCCAGAGTTCTCATTTAACCTTCAACATGCACGGACAATACGAACGCATTTCTGTATTATAATGTTTCTCAACCCCAGTAGTCCTGTACTGCAGAACTTGGACTTTACAGATCAGATATGTTTCATCAGCTAAATATCAGCAATATTAAACCCTTAGTGAATTGAGTCAGGTATATTAGAACAGAGATGAATATCTGCGGTACAGGGACACTTCAGGACTGGACTGCAGCGATGTGTGGAATACTTCCTCTTCCAAATAATCTTATTGTCACTCGTTTAAACAGATCAATCATAACATCCAAACCAGCAGCCTAATATTGTGTAGGACTTCCTCGTGCCACCAATGCAGCTCTGACCTCTGGAGATGTACTGTGGTATCTGGCACCAAGACATCAGCAGCAGATTCTAGTCCTGTAAGTGTGTAATTAAGGATCAGATACATTTGTTCAGCAAATCCCACAGATGCTAAATCAGATGGGTATCTGGGGAATCTTGAAGCCAAGTAAATACTGTGAAGATCCTCAAATCATTCCTGAACAATATTTGCAGAGCCGTATCATAGTCAGCGTTAGCCTTTTTAGCAGTTTGTGCTACAGTAACCTTTCTGTGGGACGGTCCAGAATGACTAGCCTACACTGCCCACATGCATCAATGAGCCTTTTTCTGGATTACTTTTGGTAGGTACTATCCACTGTATACTCTGTAAACACCACAAGACCTACTATTTTGGAGAAGCTTGGGATATAATTTAGACATCACAAATTTGAGTCAGCATGAGGCCTGATGTATCTCCCTCCTTGACAGGTGCCATTGTAACATGATTAATCAATGTCAGTCACTTCACCTGTCAGTGATTCTAATGTTGACATGCTCACATCTACATCTAGCCAATGAGTCTCTTAGGTCTGAACAAAATCCAAGTAGTTGGACAAGGATAAAAGGTTTGTTGCTTTGGTTCTGTGCTCCAGCAAACCAGATTTGAAATGAAGCAATTGATGTAATTTTAATGGCATAGTTCAGTGAAAGTCATATTTACATGTTTTTCCTCTAATCACGCTATCTTGCTCCATTTAAAGTGAAAGTGACAACCTGGTCATACGTGAACACACCACAGCACACAGTGTGAACAGCATGAAATACTTCCTCAGCATTTAACCCATTCACCAAGTGAAGCAGGGGGCAGCTACGAACAAGGTACCTTGCTCAGGGTACCTCAGAGGTGCCTAGCGGTCTTGGGAATCGAACCCGGACTTTCTGATCACAGGGCGAATGCCTTAACCACTAGGCTACCAGCTGCCTCTAGCTATAAGCACTTGGACAAATGGCTGCTTCATTATTGTTGAACTGAGTTGTTAAAACAATAGTTTGTGCACAAGAGAGCTAACAGATCTAGAGCTGAGTTTAGAAAGTGTCAGTGCTGGTAAAGGAAGCCGCCATGAGGCAGAAAAATTGGAATAAATCGGTTCCAAAGCCCAAACCTGAGGGCAGAAGCAGTGCTCCTATGGGGCCTTAAATGGAGTTTGAACATTTAAGGAATTCAATGTAGTGATGTCCGATTCTGGGCCTGTTTCTACAGATCAGGAAAAATAATTTCCAGTCCTTTGTCTGCTCACTGTCATAGAGACGGTATAAACATTATCTCCATTCATATATTTGACAGATGCTCCTATTCAGATTGACTTAAAATCTATTTATGTAGCATTCAGAGTCTTGCCCAAAGACTCCCATTGGTGCAGAGTGGGGTGTTTGCCTGCGGAATGGAACGCTTTGCTTAGTGGAAGACAGTGCTTTAATGATTCAACTGACAGAGATTAGAGATAACAATACACGTTAAAGCAGATGTTCTGGTCTGTATTTTATCTCAAATTCAGTATGCTAACCAGTTGGGTCACTGTCTAGTTACTTTTTCATAGTAAATCGCTTAACTTCACATTTACAGGTTACATTTACCGGTCTCATATGCTTGCTTTACACAACAGCATGGCAGTAAATTGTGAAACTGAGAAAACTTTCCTGGGTGTGGTTCCGACAAAACCTAGAATCCTAATCACTGCACCGTGCAAGAAGCAGGAGCTGCTTCTGCTCATGCTCAGAGTCAGTATTGACCCCCTGTGTCTGCAGAATGATGGTCAGTGTTCCAGTACATAGCGCTGTTACAGTTAAAAGGTTCAATATCCACTATGTGCTTCTCAGCATGTTCTGTAACGATGACTCAGCGAAAGAATGTAGCACCTTTGCTTTTTTCATGTAAATGATGTTTCTGTAGGAAAATGATTCATAATGTTGATAGGGAACGTTAAAGCTAGAGTTAATGTGATTTAATTCTGTATGTAAGTCACATAATTCATTCAAGCTTGTTTAAGTGAATTGCTCAGGAATATGCAACATGTTTTATGTCCCATATTTATGTTCAGCACATTAAGAACCGTGGAGGTGTAATAAAGCACACAGCAATTTCCTCAACGTTATTGTGTGTGGTTGTGTATGTGTATGCAGTAATGATGGTGTGTTCGACGTGGCTCTACATGTTCACGTCCAGGCGTACAGTAACGGCAGAGTGACGTGGACTCCTCCTGCCCTCTACCGCAGCTCCTGTGGAGTGAAGGTAGGACATCATTAAGCTCACTGCCATACACTGCATGTCACACATTTGGGGAGACTTAGTAAATGCACAATTGAGCATCTTTATTTCATCTGTCTTCATCAATATAGCATATTAAATTGGCGTCTCCATTTCTGTCGAGCTATAAGCACTTGGTTGCTAGGCACTTGGGAGTTGTTAAAACAATAGTTCATGCACAAGAGAGCTAACAGATCCAGAGCATTCAGAAAGTGTCAATGCTGGTAAAGAAAGCCGCCATGAGGCTGAAAAATTGGAATAGATCAGGGCCCTAACCTGAGAGTAGAAGCTGTGCTCCTATGGGGCCTTAAATGGAGTTTGGACATTTAAGGAATTCAGTTTAGTGATGTCTGATTCTGGGCCTGTTTCTATAGAAAGTCCTTTGTTTCTTTTTCTGCTCTGCTTACCCCACTGTCATAGAGACGGTACAAACATACGTTATCCATTATTTACATTTATATATTTGGCACATGTTTCTATCCAGATCAACATAAAATGTATTCGTGTAGCATTCAGAGTCAACACATTAAATCCTAACACGCTGAGTTTATTCTGAGGAAAACAAATTCACACGTAAAAATCTACCAGAGCTCATGCGTTTCATTCCATAGTTGCGTCTTTACTCATCTTTATTATTTGGATCAAAAGAATTTTCACCATGTGTCTTTAACAATAGTTATTTATTCATTTTTGATTGTCAGGATGAAAAGCAGAAAGCATAAATGTATCAGAAAAGAAAGCCTCAACTAATTATTGAATCAGGTTTTTACAGTCTTTTCAGTTTTTTAATTAATCTGAAGGAATGTTTTGCCATGATTCTACTCCAAATGTCTCCAGAGTTCGGTCTGAGAAGTTAGTTGCATGTTCTGCTTCTCACAATCCAGGTAATTTCACTTACAAATTTAGACTCTTCAGCTCATAAAATGTTACAGCACAGTTAAGGTGACCTGTTTTGGTGTTGTAATGATGATGTTTTGGCATTACCTTTTCATGAAGGAATATCAACCTTTTTAGTATTGGATCCTCATGGCTCACATACACGCACACACGCATGCGCACATATTGAGCATTCGAACTTTTCCACTACTTTCTGAACGTTTTACCTCATATTCTTGCTTTTGTTTGTCCTCGCTCTAGTTTTTCTGTGTTTGATCTGCCGTCTACCAGTCGCGTAGGAATAAAAGGGGAGACATGATTAAAGGATAATCTGAGCGAGAACCAATGCACGTCATAGAAGGACGGACACGGACACAGACACACACACACACACACACAGGGAGAGAGAAGCAAATACACTCTGTGATGTAGCCACCTTTTCTTGCACTCCTACTTTTGTAAAACTCCTTCCTGTCATTTTCCAGGTGACGTATTTTCCCTTTGACTGGCAGAACTGTACCATGGTGTTCCACTCGTACACTTACGACTCTTCTGAAGTGGATCTTCAGTACGCTTTGGATGAGAAAGGCGCTGAGATACGGGAGATCATCTATGACAAAGGCTTCAGCGGTACAGACACACACACCCCTTTCTCTTCTAAGCAGAAACACACAATGGAAGGTTCCACATGGAGCTTTTAGCATAGAAACAGCCAACCAATGTGTTATTCAGCAACGTAGTTGCAACAGAACAAGGTTAGATTTTTTCAAAAACCTTAGACTTGGAATCAGATACTAACCAAAAATAATTTTTATCACTGAATACAATTGAAGACATACATACTTAAAAAAACACAGACAATATACCCCCCTTTTAACCTCACTGTTTCGCTCTGGAGTCCGGTGTTACAGGGGTCAGTTTGTAAAAAAAAAAAAACCAGCAGACTGACCAGACTTAAACCTGCTACTACAGACTGTATCATAATACATTGTGCAGGAATGTAATGTAAGGATTTAAGTGAAAATAACAGGAAATCCACCCGTCCATCAACACACTTCTTTTTCCTCAGAGAGCGGCGAGTGGTATATCCGTCACCAGCCGTCCAGGAAGAATGTGAAGAAGGAGGACCTGTATGAAGACATCACCTTCTACCTCATCATTGAGCGCAAGCCCATGTTCTACGTCTTCAACATCATCCTCCCATGCATCCTCATCACCGTCATCGCCATCTTTAACTTCTATCTGCCACCTGACGCTGGTGAGGTGCCCACTAAGAGTCTGAATTCACTCGCATTATTAATTACTCACATAGATTTTTTCAAAGCACAGAAATTAAGTGAAAATTATTTAGAAAGTGCCTTTCACAGACAACTGTTACAAGGCGCTAAAAAAATTGTAAAGTGCAAAGCAAAATAAAATTAGGCAATGAAACGGAAATAGAAGAAGGAAACAGAAAAAATAGATGTAAAGCAAAACAAACACCTAAAAGACACAAGAAAAAATGCAATGGATAAACAGTCCATATGAATACAGTCCATTTTACTGTATTCCACTCATCATGAGACCGGTCAGACTGAATCACTGTTCAGGAATCTGAAACAACAATGTGCACTGTCAAATGGTCTCAAAGTGAATAACTGGATAATGCAGATTTTGAGAACTGGATTACGTAGCGTCAACTAGGACTGTCTCTTTCTGCTTAGAAATTCTAGTATGAGAAAAATACAGCCTTCTGGATTTTATATTTCTATGTTTTGTTGACATGATCCACTTTCAGTCTGAACAAACAGGAGGACTGTTCTTCCCGTGATTTGGTCAGTTTCTCAGGATCAGATTCCGGGTCACCTTAAAGGGATTGTTTTGCCAAAAATCATATTAATCTTAACCTTACTTTAACCAACCTTACCAAATCTCTTTAGAAATATTGCAGATGGGTACGTAATTGTTGTCTAAAGTTCGTATTTTTTGTTTTGCACTGAAGTTGCAATGTTAATGTAGCTAACCAGTAATGGAAACATATACACCCATTAGCACTGTGCGAAAGTGCTCTAAATTTAGTCTGCAAAAGCAGACTCATTAGTCTGGATTGCTTAGAATTTGGTGATTTACTGCACATCAGTATATTTTTCGTGCCAGTCTTTTCAGGATCAGAGTATTTTAAGTAAAGTTTCCTGTAAGACTGCATGTCCTATTAGGTTAACTGGTGTTAAATTACATGGACCAGCTAGTGGTAAATCAGGGGATAAATCTCTCTTGTGGCCACTAACAGCGGTGCTACACTTCATTAGATGACCACTAGAATGATCTTATTGTATTCGTGGTGATTTAGGCCTCTCCATAAATTTCTGTTACATATAATTAACCAGTTCAACCTCGCTGACCTCTGTGATGAAGTCACACATTAGAGAACGGCGTGTGTTTGTGTGTGTATGTGCTGTCTGTAAAGAGAACACTGCGTAAATGACGTGGCTATTGTGTGTTTTAAGTTTGTCTATGGTGGAAGAATTAGGCAGGTAGTGTTTCTGGACAGAAAGGGGTAACTTTCTGACGAGTTGGGGAAAATCTGTAGATTAACCAGCTACTCCATTTGACCACCCCTCTTAGGTCCTCTCCCACACAAAGGGTAGGCAACATAACAGTATGCTATCAAATTACACCACGATACACCTTTCTTAGTGTATTAGAGGCTACTTCTTCTATAACATTAAACAATTACATGGATCATTAGAAAGGCATTTAGACGAATTATAGAAAGCGTACAAAACTAGTAACTGTATGGTCCACACATTATTATTATTTACTACCTTTTTTGCCATTTTCTTTCTTTGTGATTCTTCAATATACTTCATCATAATTGTTATAGCCTTGATTAAATGTGTCCCTGTTATTCTAATGCATCTTGTCCGTACAATAATCAGAAAAAAATCTTTCCTGAAAATGTTTTTGAGCAATTTGTTTTATGCATGTTTTTTTTATGTGTCATTACCAAAACTGCAAATCTTCTTGCTTGTATCCACAGGAGAGAAGATGGGTCTGTCCATCAACGTACTGCTGACCCTCACTGTCTTCCTGCTTCTGCTGGCCGATAAGGTTCCTGAAACATCTCTAGGTGTGCCAATCATCGTCAACTACCTGATGTTCACCATGATCCTGGTGACCTTCTCCGTCATCCTCAGTGTGGTGGTGTTAAACCTGCATCACCGCTCACCCAACACGCACCACATGCCTGTGTGGGTGCGCAAGGTCAGCCAGCATTAATGAACCATACAGCATTACTACAACACATACCTGAGGGTTTGCCTGTGTGCTTTGACAATTTGTCAGATCAGTAGCTGTCTAGGTCAGCTTCGCTTAATATGCTTAGCGTACAGTTTCTGCTGTGTATGAGCTAGCCTGGGAGTAGAAGATTTTTGCCAAATACAACTATGAGATCATTCCTGCTGCAGCCTGGTCGTATCCAGTAGCTTAGTTCGTTTAGAAACTGTACTAAATATTAATCTAAGATCACTCGTGTTGCTTAGGAAAGATAAATAGAATGTGCCTCAGTAAGTGCCTTTTTATAGTCTATAAGACTGTCATTCCAGGTGGAATTTATGCTCTAGCTATTGTGCGGTCTCTTTTAGAGCATGGGTGTAATATGGGCTGAGCCTTTTCTGTCTAATCAGAATCAGAATCAGAATCGCGTTTATTGGCCAAGTATGTGAGCGAACACATACAAGGAATTTGATTCCGGCA
>JBBPDC010007899.1:0-13669 GCA_037974485.1 Hemigrammopetersius urotaenia | reverse complement strand
TATACGTGCACAAACAGATCAATGACTTACTGCTTGTTTTCTTCTCCTTTAATTTTCTATGCTGACTGACCTGTTGTTGCAGGGACATTTCCACGCCCCGAGACGTGACGCTGAACGAAACGAACTGTGATTGGTTGTTTGACATGTCAGTCAAATGGCCTTATGGGCAGGCCTTGGCCAAAGAAAGTGGCTATGAATTCCAGACCTTCAGCCGTCAGACTACACATTGCTTAACCCTCCTGAAATGAAAAGGCTAAGTAATGCATCTTCCTTTGGGTTCTAGATAGCTGTTGTGTGTCTCGTGGTCTTGGATGCCCTTTTTGTCCTGTGTGAGCTGCTGATTGACCTGTCCATCATCAAAGCAGACCAGCACCGGATCGCCCCACAGGTGAGAGAACATGTTGTGAGGGTGTTTATATGTTTGTTTCATACATACGAGAGGCTCATTGACACGGTTCATTTCTGATCAATGTCGCTAATGTTACAGCATTATTCTGAATTTAATTATCTAACAGTAAGAACTTGTCAACTAAAAGCACATTTTAGATCCAAGATGTTATTCAGTGTCTACATGGCAAACATGGTCTTTGGCATAAAATGAAATAAATGGAAACAACTGTTTTACTGTGACAGGCTGCACCGTGCCTAAAGATACAAGGGGCCTAAATAAAGGTGTTTAACCTCTTAGTATTCATTAAATGATTGATACGTAGGTCACTGTGTGTCTTAACAAACATAAACAATCCTTTAAACTGGTCAGGTTTAGGGACTGGAATGAAAACGAAAGTCTTTCAGGAAGCCTGGAGAACTGTTCTTAGCATTTACTGTTGCAGGATTTCTTATACAGAGTGACGTACATCTGCGTGTTATAGTTCACAAGAAAAGACGCCCCTAACACCAGTAAGCTCATTCTTACGATTAAGATCAGCTAGAAAATTCTGAAATAGTTAGTGTTGATCACCTGAACAGCAGACAGTTTTTGTGAGGTTGGTGTTAGTTAATTACTAAATTTCTCTGTAAAGAAATGGGTCTTCAGTTGCCCTTTAAAAACAGTAATGGGCTTTGGAAGTAAACAATCATTTGTTACAGGGACAGTCCCACTGGAGCAAATGAGGGTTAAGTATCCATTAAAATGGAGGTTTGAACCAGCAACATTGTGGCCATTGGGTTCATGGGCAAGTGTTTTACCCACTAGGCTACTACTATTTTAAATATAAGAGAAATGAGTGGGGGGTGGTGATGGCCTAGTGGTAGGAGACTTGCCTCTGGACTAAGAGGACATAGGTTCGAATCCTACCTTCAGCACACCACCATTGGGTCCCTGAGCAAGACCCTTAACCCCAAGTTGCTCCAGGGAGACTGTCCCCTGTAGACAGGGAACGCAAGTCGCTTTGAAGCGTCTGATGTAAGTGTACTGTGTAGAATACACTTTTCTGTATTCTAAACAGTATTGTAAGTAGTGTATAAAGATACTGTTAACAGGAAACCGACAAAAACGATCTAAATCATGGTCACATAAAACCTTATCCTGGGTATTCCTGCAGGTGTTCCACTACCTCAGCCTGGCCCTCCTGACCTTCTTCATGGTGGAGCTGTTCGTGAAGCTGTACGCCTACCAGCTGGAGTTTTTCAAGCACAAGTTTGAGGTGTTTGATGGGATTGTGGTGGTGGTGTCCTTCATCCTGGACATTGTTTACATTTCCAGTGAGGACGCCTTTGATGGCATGGGTCTTCTGATCTTGCTGAGGCTGTGGAGGGTGGCCAGGATCATAAACGGTACGGATCAGTCTGTTACATCTGAACCAGTGGTTCTCAAATATTGCATCAGGACCCCAGAAGATCCACAGTTTTGCTTTATAACCCCCTGTCAGTTGGGTTTGGAGAAAAATGTGCACTGTTTGAGAACCACTGATCTAAGCAACACTATGGGGTTATAATCAAGCTAATATTTATAGACAGTGTAGACTGCGGTGGTTTTTGTTCATTTATTTTTAAACAACTGCCTCCCCAGGCATTCCCAGTATGATACACAACATTTTTTCTTGTAAATATTGTGACTGTTGGAACAAACCTCGTATCTCTGTTTTTTTGCATAAACAAACTCCTACTTTATATAAAAAAAGGAATGACAAATAGAAAGGATCCAAATTGACTCTCGTTAATCTTAACCTTAATATACATGAACTTACTTTCTAAGTTAAGTTTTTGTTAAAAGTCTTTTTTTCTTGTATAGCGCCATTTTTTCAAAACAAAGAACCTGAACCACTTCAACACAGCAGTTCTTGTGGAGGGGTGTTCGATATAGACAAAAATTGATATAACGATATTTTGTGCCATTTTTTCAGATAATTATACTTTGACCATCTTTTAAATATTCCAAAAACTCTTCTCTTATTTTGTACAATAATTACTGCCATTTACAAATGGTACATAAGAAACACCACACAATACATCAACGATAATGTTTGAAGAAAAATAGGTCTTGTTAAATTTCTTAACACAAATCAAACACAATTTTACTCACCAAATTAACTGACATTCATGCTGTTATGTTAATTATGTTGTATTAAAAAGCAACAATAGCTTTATAACGGACGTAGGGAGCAGCGTGTAAAGTTTGCTGCTGGGTTGTTATCGTCATCGCTATCGTGGATTTAACGGACCCCCGAAGCTTTTCATACTTAGTACCGAGTCTGGGGGTTCGTCCAGAGATGGTGAAATAGGTTTGTTCTGGCAGCGTCTTTCCCCTCAACCACTTTCTCACACAGATCTACAGAAACGGAGAGTGCAGCTAGTTTGTTAGTTTGCCTAGCTCTCTTTCTCCGTTCATAGCTGAGCATCCGTAGCCTGTTAACCTTCCACTGCTAGGCACATGCGCACTAGTACAACTCTCAAAGCCACGCCTTGATCAAAATGTGTCCTGCTATTTTACACTGGTTACTGCAGAAATAGAAAATGGCAGCTGCCTCATCGTTAAAACAACATATTATCGTAATTTTGATATTATCGTAAACAATATATATCGCACAGTCAGAACCTATCATAAGTGCTCCAAGGTAGGAGACCTGGGGAATCGTCAACAGGGATGTGGGTGGCCTTTGAACTAAGAGATCATGGGTTTGAATCCTACCTTCAACAAATCACCGATGGGTTCCTGAGCAAGACCCTTAACCCCAAGTTGCTTCAGCAAGACTGTCCACTGTAGATAGGGAATGGAAGTTGCTTTGGATAAAAGCATCTAATAAATGCCATAAATGTAAATGTTCTGGACCCCCAAGGTTCACTTAAGGTCGCCGGGAATGAAGACCAGTCTGGTCTGATCCCATAGAAGGTCTACAGTAGAACAAACTCCTGAAGAAGTTCCTGGTGCTCTGACAGAAAGGAGTCAGAGCACACAGTGCAGCTCCCCCTGCTACATAACTGCAGACCACTGAAAGATCTACAATAAGCACATAATTATCTCCAGGTCTGATCTGGATTACATCCAGTCCACAGAAAAGCAGACAGTTTAGACAGTGATGTCTTGGCCTCTCCTAGATCTTTCTATCGTTGATAAGCAGAAATAAACTGTTTGCTGCTTGAAAATGTGCTGGGAAGGTTTGGAAAAGTTATTTTCAAAAATTGCTGGAAAGGATGTGGTGCTGTGATGAAGGCAAGGGGGTTACTTTGATGAAACTTGTACATAAACTTTCACATCCATTAAACTGCAATTGACCATGTGTATTGTTACATTTGTCTTAAGTGTTTCTGATGTTTTCTTGTCATCAAATTTTGCAAGAACTGCAGATTATATTTGAAACAAAATCAGAGGGTGCGGCCAATATTCCGTCCTGTAATATGTGTGCGTGTGTGTATATACACACACAAACAGGGTGTGTGTGATATACGTAATACGTAGGTGTGTATATACTACAAAGCCCCTCCGGAAGGGTCCAAACACCTGTTACACTCTATGTTGTATTATAAACCTGCGTTATAAAAGATGTCTCCCCTGCAGGTATTCTAGTGACTGTGGAGAATCGAGCTCATCACAAAGTTCACAAACTTCAAGAGAGCAACGATCATCTGGTTCAGCAAATCAGTGAGCTCCAGGAACAGAAAACCAAGCTGGTGGGTACCTGCGACACAGCTAAATCGAAGCGCCTTGTGAACGAAAGGAATGTTTTTGAACATTTGAGAACAGTGTCAATTATTTCCATGGTTTAGTGTTTTTGTCGCTCCATTACACTCCATTCAGCTCATCAGTTCTTTACAAGGCTTTTTGTGTGCGAAGGTAAAGCATTAAAGCAAGTTTTACCTTTAACCTAAACACAGTCGATCAGCTGAGACATGTTTGATGTCCAAAGTTTGCTTCTTTATTTCTGGACTGAGGCTAAGAGGCTAAAGGAGCTAATAAATAATGGAGACTCATGGCCCACCAATTAGCGCAAAGTGTTACACACTCGCCTCAAACAGCACCAAGTTATTAAGGGATCCCAAGCAGACTTCCTTCTTTTGTTTGTGTTTATAGAAAACAGAGAGTCATACGTTGTCAGAAACCATGTGAGTGTGGGTGGTTTCACCATGCTGTTTGCTTCATGCACAATTGGTGTAAGAGGAAAAATTGTGTAAAGTTGACTTTGGCCAAACTGTTACTTTAAAATGTGTGCAGAGTGAAAACACTGACGTACAATAGTGTGCAAAAATCTTGAGCCACCCCTCAGTTCTTCATATTTCTCTTTAAATCACCTTGTTTGTACAAAAAGACTTCCATGCCTGTGAGACTGTCTGATCAGACTGGCATATTGAGTAGATTTAATAAATGGGAACAAATGTTTTTCTGTGACATGATGCAAAAAGATGTGACAGGATGCCTAAAGATACAAGGTGTCTAGATTATGGCGTTCCAGCCACTCATCATTCAGCAGCACTAGTATACTGATCACCACCTGTTCCTCTGGAATCATCTGCACCTGTTTCTTCACTGGTTCAGGACTTAAGTTAGATGGTCTTTGTTCTTCTTTGGTGATTCATATGTAGGTCACTGTGTATCTTAACAAACAAAAAAACATTCCTTTGAAAATGATCAGGGTCAGGGACTGGACTGAAATAGGAGTCTTTAAAAGTCCTTCAGGAAGCCTGGAGAACTGTTCTTCAAGAACTGCATTGAAATGGAAGAAAGTCTGGCTCTTTGGAAGCAAAATAGGAAGATATGGGGGCTCAAGACTTTTGCACAGCACTGTAGAACAAAGCCTGTGGGGACTTTGATTTGATTCTGTGATCTTTTTACAGGACCAGGAGATCAGCAGACTGCAAGCTCTTTTAAAGCAGCACAACATTGAGCACTAACGCCATGTTTATCCTGCAAACCAAGCCACCTAAACAAGCTAGTCATTCCTAAAGTCTAAAATTTTAAAGAGGCCAAATGAAAGATTTGACATGTCAGAAGAAACAGATGTATGTCTGAAGTCACCAGCTCGTCTCACTCATGCTGTTGGTAATTTTTTTAAATAATAAAGTCAGAAGAACCTCTGTGAAGTTTAAGGATCACTATAATGAGGGATTATTATTGATGTGAATCAGTGACATATTGAATCTAGGGTTGTAGCTTTAGTGAATCAGCTGAATACTTAATCAGTTAATTCAGAATAGAGAATCAGTATAGGACTGAATCAGATGTTAGAGAATCAGTACAGGACTGAATTAGATGTTAGAGAATTAGTACAGGACTGAATCAGATGTTATAGAGAATCAGTACAGGACTGAATCAGATGTAATAGAGAATCAGTACAGGACTGAATCAGATGTAATAGAGAATCAGTACAGGACTGAATCAGATGTAATAGAGAATCAGTACGGGACTGAATCAGATGTAATAGCAAATCAGGACAAGACTGAATCAGATGTTGAAGCAAATCAGTACAGGGCTGAATCAGGTGTTATAGCTGATGTGAATCTGCAGTACTGAATCAGATGTTAAAGTGTACCAGTAAACTGTAAGCTATGTACATTAAATATTAAACTGCAGTACTGAGGCACTTTGTGATTAGATAATCCTGGAACACTCGGCTCAACTGCTGCTGTTTTCAACACTGCCTTCAGACACACAAGAATCATTAAAAAGGGAAATTTTTCAGACTTTTTCAGACAATCTCTCTTTGGGAATTTTCCTTTCAAAGACTTTATGATGCATAATTATATGCACTAATATTTTTTCTAAGAACTGAAATGTTCTTTTCTCTGCCTCTTCCTTATCTATTTCACATGGTGTTTTGTAAAGAAATCAATGTATTCTTTATTATAATTGAAAGATGTCTATAAAAAAAAAATAAAGAAACATTTACAAAATGTGTGCAGTATGTACAAATGATGAATAAATTACTATTTAAACCAGTAACACAGCTGCCAACACTGGTAACACTCTGCTAAAATTAGCAGCAAATCTGAACAGATGTAAAACGTTAATTTTATTTTATTTTAAAAAAACTATACAATTAAAAACTGTACAGTACACACTATAAAATCAAGCATGTAAATCATTCTAACAAAACAGTCATCCACAACTGAAACAATTTACTATAATTCTGTAATGTTGATTTGAAGGGGTCCTCAACTCTCGGAGGACTGTAGAGTGAAAGTTCTGTTTGTTCAGCAACTGCCAAATGCTGATTTTTATTTCCAGTGTTTTTCCCTCTTCATACAAACGGGAAGAAGAAGTCGAAGGGTAGTTTGGCATTGATGGTGGGTGGAACTCTGAAACCCGGGCTGGCTGAAGCAGAAACTTCTATAAAACTCACAGAGCTGCTGATGGGGATGACCACACTGCCGGGGGAGGGGGAGGGGGAGGGCTGTGAAAACAAAGTTCATTTAGACAGGTTTTATAAGACATCCCTGAAAATAACTGCAATAAAAATAGTCTACAGAGCACAAAACCCTCATAACCTCGTATATCTGGAAGAGTAACATTATCAGAGATGTACATGCATATTTAAAATATATACATACATACACATTACTTACAGTAAATACACATGTATATATGTAAAGACACACACATTAATTTAGTACATTAAATTAGTATTTTGCATGATATCTATTGCTTAGTTTTCTGCAAAATGCTCACCAAGTGTACATGGCATTATTTCTTACGTTTATTATGACAGCAGCAACACATTCATATAATCCAAAGTGAAAGTCTTGACTCACTAATGTGCTGGTGTTGAACTGAATCATTTCCGTGACGCTCACAATCTGGGCTTGGGGGTTCACCAGGGTTCCGTACTTGGTCCACCTCACTTCGAGATGGTAGGACAGAGGAATAGTGCAGCCCTGTGAGCCCTAAACAAAATGAAGATTTGAAAGCTTGACAGGTTTGACTGATCCTCAGCCTATAAGCCTCCTGACTTTACTTCATTATAACTCTTGAGAAACTTGCTTCCTCTTACCTAAAAACCCACTTCTGTTTATAACAGGAGCCAAAGTGTAATCATTTATCGCCTGAGTTTTTGTGCTTCAAGCAGAATTCCAAACATGGCAATTTTAGGAAATAATGTCATTGTGCACAGTATGTGAAATGTAAGTCTTTATTAGTTCCTGAGATTAAGAGGCTTTCAGATGTGGGCATTAATTGTCTAAAAATTGGTAAAATAGGAGCAGCTAGTAGCGTAGTGGCCATCAGGAAGTCATGGGTTTGATTCTTAAGACTGCTGAGCACCTCTGAGGTACCCTGAGTAAGGTACCGTCCCCACACACTGCTCCCCGGGCGCTGTGTTCCTGACTGCCCGCTGCTTCACTTGGTGAATGGGTTAAATGCAGAGGAAGAATTTCATGCTGTTCACATTATGCTGTAGTGCTTTCACATATGACAGAATAGTCACTTTTCACTTTCTTTTCTTTCAAAATTAGCAATATGGGAGGAGTATGTGATGCTATAATTGGTATTTCTAAATAGGAATTAGGAACAGTTTGGTGAAAAAATGCAAATTTACACACCGTTCCACAGAATCCAAATGTGACTAATTAGCTAAAATGTGCTTGAAGTCCAAATTTTGCTTCTTTAATTTAAAACCGGAGCCAACATCGCTAACACAAAGTCAAGAGTCATTCAAATCTTTTCATTCCCAAAAATATTCTGGACCCTCAAATCTCATCAACCTCTTTTTTCAGGTGGATCAGACTTGTGGAAGAGGTTTAGGACACAGTATGACGGTGACGAGTCAAACAATGCAGGCACCAGGTTTACATAACTGGGTCTGTTCTGATCTAGAATACGTTTCTGTGACAGGGCTTCCTGTTGGGCTGAAGTTCACTTTTACAGCTCACAGTAAGTCGTACAGCATCCTAAACCAAGTCTACAGGTCTGATCCACCTTAATGAACAACTCGATGTGGTTTGAGCAGAGGTTTTAGGGGTGTATTAACAGAAATATTTTTATGTAACTATTCACACTGTTAGCAACATTACCATTATAGCTCTAGTTATAAACTATAGAAGCAAAATTTGAACTCTAGACATATCTTGGCTGACCAATCACATCTGAGGACAGTTGTGTAAACATCATTGATTTTTTTTATTAGATTTTTCTTTGTTGGGATTTGCTGTTTTATGCTTTGCTGAACATCTTTCAAAAACAACACTGAAGCAACTTTTTCTCTTTATTTAAAGTTACTCAAAGCACTCCTTTGGCACAAAGATGTTTTTGGAAACTGGTGGTCTGAGATTAATTTACCAATAAATAAGATAAGAATTACCATTGTTGTGGTTTGGTTCTCTATGGGCACCCAGTCCATGGGGTTCTGAGGCAGAGAGTTCCCAAAAGACGCCACATAGTCTGGAAAATTCTGACTTTTCAGTCTTCGTAAAATAACTTCAGACACTAACGAACAATTAGCTCCATCCTCCAGCCTGCAGGGTAGTATTACACATACACAGATATTTAATCTGGACAACAACAAAAAATGAGTGAATTAGATCTGTATATTAATGTGAATAACACACTATAATGTTTACTGCACACAGAGATAAACATTGTGTTTAATCTCTTACCTAAAGCTACAACCAGACAGCACATCCTTCCCAAACAGAACAGGGGAACGCTGAGGAAAGCCGGACAGACAGTCCTGATCTGCGGAGCTCTGGAGAACAGTCAGCAGCCCCTTAGGGTCAGCGCTTAGAAGAATCCCAGTAAACTGCAGTTAAGGGCCTAAAACAACCATGAGGAACGGTCTCCTCTACTTGATTTGACCAAACTCATTACTCAGTCAATGATGCAGTTGATCAGCTAAAACAAGTTTTGTGCAATATGTAGTAGTGGAATTGTAATACTGATACTCTGTCCATTATATGCCATATAATAAACGTATATAATTTAATAAATGTATAACAAAACATGATCAAAGTTTCATCTACACAGCAGAGCTTTGGTCTGTGATAAAGGATATTCTGCCGTTTTCCATCCAGCCACAAGGGGAAGTCCAACCACATAACCAGGGTTTCCACTGGAACGAACCACGGCATCACTTTTAGTCTCCTATAAAATGTAAAACACAGAGCTGATACGTTTGACACAGCTCATTTATTACTGAACATACTAAACCTATTTTGGTATGAATGCACACCTGAACGAAGCCTATCTGGAACTCCTGCTGGATTGGCAACATGCTACGATTCACAGCAGCCAGAAGAAACGACGCAGTCACCTTCACAATCTGACCAGCTTCGCCATACCTGACCGTGTACTTCACCTAAAAGAGGTTTTAAAAAGGGTCAGCTAAAAAAGCCAGAAAATGCATATTAAATCTGTTTTTTTACACATAACATTCACTTTATTGGAAATTGCTTTTGCTTCTTGCGAAAGAAGGTGGGCAGTTCATCGTTATGAAACCTGGTTTCTCACCTGCAGAACCACCTGGTTGCAAACTTGAGCAGGTTGCAAAAATTCTGGTTCAAAGGGAAAATCTGCAACTCCTTCCATGAGCGTCTGGGTGCCCTCCAGGGACTGTAAGGTGACGGCCTCCACGCCCACGGCCACCAGCTGAGACACACACATCCTGCTTCAGTTACAGACACAAGCATGGACACCTACTAATCCTAATCTGCTAATCCAACTCAGAGCTGATCAGGTCAGTGTGGCAGCGGCTGGGAGACCTGGTTGAGGGAGTGCCAGCCCGAGGTAAGGCAGGGGAGGCAATGAGAAGAGGATTATGGAGCTTCTGTTTCCAGATCACGTCAGGTGGAAATATACTTGGAAGGGACCTTATATACCTTCAGCCTCAGTGTAAGTGAGGGGGTATAGAGTACTACCCTGATCCATCCCTATGTCTTTGTATTTGGATTTGATTCACCTTGTTGGTGCAAAATTGCTATTTTAAACCTGTCAAAAATATTTTTGGCACACTGAGTAGATTAAACTAATGAAATGGCTGCATAATGATACCACGTGTCTAGATAGAGCTGTTCCAACCACTCAGCATTCAGCACCCCAAGTATACTGATCATCGCCTGATCATCTGCTCCTGTTTCTTCACTGGGTCAGGTCTTAAGTTGGATGTGCTTTATTTTAGCCTGAATGTATGTATGAACATATGTAGCTCATTGTGTGTCTTAACAAACAAAAAGCATTCCTCTGAAACTGGTCAGGTTCAGGGACGCCCTGAGAACTGTTCCTCAAGACCACATTAAAATACATTCAAGTCTGGAACAAGTCTGCAAATTATGAAGAAATGAGGGTCAAGACTTTTGCACAGTGCTGTATGTCCAGAATCAATAGTAATACAATGGTGTATAATTATATGGTTTACTCACATTAGCTTCAGTGTCCTTCCCCTGCAAAACAAACACAAAAACTGTTACAAATCTGGACTTAAATTAAAGCATCTCAAAATGTAGTCAATCAGTCTAGACATGGTTCCGCATCATTGGTTTTGTAATGGAGCTCTGCTGACACCATATGACATATATTTACTTATAAAAATAGACAAAAGTGCAAACAAAACTCACCTTTCAGGACAGCAGCTACTTATTTAGTAATACCATGTCTATTTAAGGGTGCTTTCACACCTATAGTTCGGTTGATTTAGTCCGCACTAGTCAGAAAAATGTTATAGTGTAGTAAACAGACGTAGGTACGGTTTACTTTCACATATGCAGAGTTCTAAACTAACCGAAACAGACCGCGAAGACAATCGGCAACGGAAACAGACTATTTTCAGAAAATCGCGCCACTTTCAATAATCATGGAGGAACAGCTTTGTATTGCGCTCATGGCGCTGATCCTCACGCATTACATTGTACGTGCAGATCATTTATTCCAGACAATTCAGAACATGATTCGCGGCTGCGACTCCAAACCAACTTCCTGATTTATTCATCTCGCCAATGGCGCATTGCATGTCACTTCAGGGAGAAGAGACGTGCCCTCCTCCTCCTGAAAGATCATTTCGTTATTAGCCGGCGATCTTCCTGCAGATCCAGCAGGTTTTCCATTGGCCTATCAATCCCGTATTTCATCTGATACCCATAGTGCATTTAACTATACCGTTTCGTCCAATTTGGTTTGGTTGCTTTCACACCAGACGAGCCGTACCAAAGAGACTGCATTCACATCGACGCAAACGAACCGAACCAAGAGACCAAACAGGTTTGGTGCACACCAAAATGCTCTAAGTGTGAAAGCACCCTAAGATCAATTACCAACTAGATCTGAGGCTCAGTGTGTGATGATTTATGTGTACAGTTTTAGTTTTCCTACTGTTGACAGCATTTATGTGTATAAAGCACATGGTAATTAGTACTAAGCATTTTCATCATTTTTGTTATGACTTTGTTTTTGAGTTGCCTCTGTAACATATGGGGAGAGAGCGCAAATGGTTATCTTAAAAGTATGCACTGGAAAGAGAGAGTCTGTGACATCAGACACTGTGTGCTTTTTCCCCACCTGTTCTCAGGCATTCTCCACCCATTTTAGCAGTCTTTAGTTATATATGTCTTTGTAAGGGACAGTGAGTTAACACCCCCTCTATGGTTTAGCGGCAAAACATGGCATTGAATGAAGAGAGCCAGAAGAGTTACCTGTAAGCTCCATTAGTCTCTTGTCTCTTTCAGCTTTGGACATCAAACACATCCTGGCAGATCAGGTAAATTTGGATTACCAATAAGGTGAGAGTAGAGGTGAGAGAGACTGTAACTCACTGAGAAAATGCTGAAGCTGGTGTACGTCCGTAAGTTCAAAGCCTGTAATGAGGTGCAGTCCTGGGCCAGACTGAAACTCCTCGCACACCTGCTGGTCTGATCCTGCAGAAAGGCTGAGAAGAAGCAGTCGCATTTTAGTTCCTCACTCTCATAACTACAAAAATATACATTTATATCAGTTTCTGGATAATCTGTACGTAAATAATTTACTAAATAATCATTCATAATAGATTCTGAGTAATTAATAACAGTTACTGACTAAATAATAAATCACAAATCTAATCAATATATGGTGAATTTAGTCAAACTGAACTGTTTAGAGATAAGATTTACAGTCTCAGCTGTACCTGCTGGGTTTGTGTCTATGCAGTTTGCTGTCCCGGCAGACGCTGGAAGTCTAAAAAAGTCCCGCTGCCCGGCCTCGTCCTCGGTTTGGATGACGTCTCCATACTAAGGAACACAGCATTCGTCATTTTTTCCCATTCTAACTCTTTACTATATCTATTTCTAGGGCTGCCATAATAAAAATATATATACTTAATGAAACAATTAATTATTTGATTGTAGGACACTGTTCTATAATCGGACACTGATTGTAATACCATGTATTTATTTTTTGGGTTTTGTAAACTAAAAAGTGAGTATCACTTTCACAGTGTCTCTAAAAATCTGCTCCTCAGACCGGACAGTTACACAGAGGTGTCAATGCTTTATGATGCATTGACCTCATTCTAGGTTGTTACTCATTCTGATTGATTCCATCTGAGACTTTCAGTCTTGTCTGTTCACAAAAACAACCATCAATCATGTGCATGGACCTGAAATCAGATGTTAGACCACGCAAAATCATACCAAGTATCCCGGAGAGGTTCCCTGCATGGGGGTCTGTAGAGCACGGTCGGTCCCACCAGAGTTCCCAAAGAAGAAACCCACGAAACGACTGAAGAGGTAATCAAAGTTCTGCTCAGTGGGAGTGTTTGGGGTGAGAAAGGACAATCCCTGTTTATCTAGAACCAAAATGCAATAAAAAGCATGTAACACTCGAGAGAGCAGACTCAAATCAAACATTCTGCAGCAAACAACAACATTATACATGTTTTTTTGCAGATGAGGCTCATGCTTCCAGTTGTTTTCATTGTGAGAAAAATGTTTTTTGTTTCTGCACTCGGGAGTGCTCAGCACAAAAAAGTGAAACAGACTTGTGGCTGTGGTTTAGGACACAGTATGACTAACCTTCAGGCTACAGGTAAGCATTTCAGACAACATCAAAACTGAACATCAAAAATTTCAAAACTGAAATGCATCCCAAAGCACATCCATCTTACTGACAACTGGGATGCAGAGAGAATAAGCTGAGAAATGTGTCTTGGCTGACCGGCTACAGTGGCTATATGATGCTCATTCTCCATAAGCACACATTTATGCATACACACACACAAACACACACACACACACACACACACACACACACACACACACACACACACACACACACACACAC
>JBBPDC010007890.1:0-13669 GCA_037974485.1 Hemigrammopetersius urotaenia | reverse complement strand
TTGTTGGGTTGATCTCAGGGAATGACTGGTGGTGTAAAACTGCAGGAGGTCTACAATGTATTGAGGAGTCTCACCATTTAGGACTCTATAAGTGCACTGGCTGCCAGTAGAATTTGGGATACAGGATAAAATTCTCATTTTCAGAGAAAGTGAAATAGGAGAGTTGTATGTCCACTTATGTGAGTGAGTTAAAAGCCTGGTAGCACGGTTATGTATAAAAATGGACAAAAGTGCTGAAAAAGATACACAGCACAGCAAACAGTGTGAAATTCTTTCTCTGTATTGAACCCGTTCACCAAGTGAAGCAGCGGGCAGCCAGGAACACAGCGCCTGGGCAGCAGTGTGTGGGGACGTTACCTTACTCAAGAGCTTGTGGTGCAACTAGCAGTCCTGGGATACAAACCCATTGCCTTCTGTTCGCACGGGCAGCTCCCTTACTCCTCGGTCATCAGCTGCTTTTTTATCCAGACAACAAGACAGATGTGAGAATTTTCATGCAGTTTGCATGATGACAGTTGGTGACCTCAGAATCTCTTTATTGACATTGTAGCAGCTGTACAACAAAATTTAAAAGTGCAAAAGTACATGGTCCCACAGCTCCAGGGCAAATCTAAAGAAGCACAGGTTGACTACATTTGGGTCAAGGGAGAAATTCTCCATGCCATCTCAAAAGAAAAGTACTGTTGCAAGTTATAAGTAGGTGATTCCTCTGCAGAACGGGGAGACGGCACTGCACCTGGCAGCCGAGCTGAAGAAAGAGACGGTACACACGGATGAGGAAGACGTCTTCATTATCAGGACTCTAATGGAGTTTAATGCAGATGTCATGGCGGCTACCAGACAGGTGACTGACTCTCCTAATGGCAGTTCCTCACAGAAAGTTGCAGGCTATCATTTCTAAGTAGAAACAAGTGGAGACATTACATTAAAACTTTAGATTTTGTAATCAGTGCCGCATTTGTGTTTGTATTTAAGATAAGATAAGAATAGATAAACCTTTATTAGTCCCACAAGTGGGAAATTTACTTTGTCACAACAGAAAGTGGACAGAAACAAATTAAGATAACAATAGAATATAATAGAATTAAACAGAATAAAAATAAAAATAAAATACTATTCATGAGTTGAACTGAATGTTTGGGACAATTTATCCAAATCAACAGTTAAATTTGTGATTTACAACAGGTGTGTGCCAGTGTTGTACCAGTCAAATTAAATGTATTTGCTCTGTTATGTTTAATGCCAGATATGTAACATTTAGCACATTTTTCTTTATCATGAACTAAAATGTGCAGAAATGGGTTTGGAACCAAATCAACAAATCTTGTCATGTGACAAGGGACATCTAAACTTCTGCACACCATGGTATTTAAATAATAAGGTTATTACATTTGAATAATAATGAAAACTAACTACCGAGATCAACGTCTAAGGTTTAAAAGGCATTTTGCTCTTTCAAGTCGAATAAAGCTGTTGAGTCATGTAGGTCTTGTGTGTGTTTGTGTGTCCCTTCTGTTCCTAAAGGGGGGAGAAACTCCGCTGCATTACAGTGCCAGAGTTGGCAACGCCGCAGTCCTGCAGGAGATGCTCAGTAACGTCCCCAGCAGCCGTCTGCAGTCGGCCATCAACAAACACGCCAAGGTAACCTCACACACCGCACACTCAGTCTGAGAGGAACCACCTGACGTCTGTGGAGAAAAGCAGTTTCACTGTGGTCAGTCGGATCTGTGCCTTCAGTCATGGAGAGCTGTACGATGCACTCTCCGCCCTCTCTCACCAAATTGTGTGTGTCTGTGTGTGTGTGTGTGTGTGAATATGTGTGTATGTGTCTGTGTATGTATGTATGTGTTTGTGTTTATGTGTGTGTATGTCTGTGTGTGTGTGTGTGTGTGTGTGTGTGTGTATGTCTGTGTGTGTGTGTGTGTGTGTGTGTTAAACAGAACGGCAGGTCTCCTCTGCTGCTGGCGTCTGAGCGGGGTCACACAGCGGTGGTGAGGGCGCTGTTGGAGAACAATGCCAGAGTGGATGTGTTCGATGAGGTGAGACAGATAAAGTGTCTCTCAGCTTGACCGCAGCCGCAGCCGCCTGCGTGGTTGCCAGAACTCACTGTACAAAATCAGGCAGTTTACATTGTTTGACAAGAAAACTCGAACACTGGGCGCCAGGGTTTGACATTCAGTATTATTCATCAGCATCGTGGCCTTCAGCTTTCACCATGTGCCTCTATTAATTTTTGGAGAAGTTTCCATCACATGTTTTCACGTGACCACAGTTTTTTTTTTTTCGTTAATGGCTGAATTTTTCAGTTGGGAACCAAAGTGCTGTGCATTAAAAGTCATAGAGAGAGTGTTTAATCTTTAATCATTTTATATTTTCCTGCTAAGTGTCTTTACGACAGTGTCAGACAGCACAACTGTAGTGGTGGTGTTGGTGGTGGCGGTGGTGGCCTGGTGGTAGGTTCCTTGCCTCTGGACCAAGAAGTCATGGTTCGAATCCTACCTTCCGTACCACCACTGGGTCCCTGAGCAAGACCGTTAACCCCAAGTTGCTCCAGGGAGAGACTGCCCCCTGTATGTAGGAAATGGAAGTCACTTTGGATAAAAGCGCCTGATAAATGCCGTAAATGTAAAACATTAAAAATGTAAAAGAATTGTGAGTCATGTGACCTGTGTTATGTACAGGAAGGTAAAGCCGCCCTTCATCTAGCAGCTGAGCGGGGCCATGATGACATCGCCGACGTCCTGCTGTCCCATAAAGCCTTCGTAAACGCCAAGACAAAGCTCGGTCTAACCCCACTGCACCTGAGCGCCCAGAACGGCTCTGCTCGTCTGGTCAGGCTGCTAGTGGAGACCCATCAGGCCTGCGTTGATGCCCTGTCTCTGGTCAGACTTCTCCACAAGTTCTAGAAGTCTTACGATAAGATCAGATAAACCTATATCAGTCACATAAGTTGGGAATTCGGCAGAAAGTGGACAAAACAAAGTTAAGAGCTGCAAAAATGACAAAAGCAATACAATAGAACAAAATACTGTATCAGCAGTACAGTATAAAGTGTACACTATGCTATTTAGACATATACATATGGACATCTGCATTGTAAAATATATGCATATACCTATATGTAAACTAAATGTAGACTTAGGCAAGTTGTATGTATGTACAGAATGTGCGTATATGTATACAGAGTGGATATAAATATAAGAACACTGTAGATACACACACACATACACACACACATTTCTTAGCTTTGGCATGTGGTCTGAATAGATACAAAAGAGCGTTTAATATAAAATGACTGTCAGTTTTAGGCTTGCGAGTCAATTCTTAGCCATTATTGACCTTCAAAAGTCTTGCTGTTTGCCACTTTTCTGCATTTATTTTGTAATTGGTTTTGTCTCCCAGAGTAAGCAGACTCCACTGCATTTAGCTGCTGTTAGTGGACAGCTGGACGTGTGCAGCAGTTTGTTAAACCTCAGAGCCGATATCACTGCAACAGATATAGTGAGTATTCACTCAGCATACTCTCTTAGTGTTTCTGGTTTAGGCTTAATGTGTGTGTGTGTGTGTGTGTATGTGTGTGTGTGTGTGTGTGTGTGTGTGTGTGGGGGTTGGAGTGTGTATATGTACAGTAAACACCCAAAATTCACGTTCCAAGAGCACCCACAAATTTGTAAAAAAAATAAGAATAGTAATAACTATAAATGCCTAAAAAGGCCTATTTTTATAGTATAAACCCTAAATCTCCTACCAGAACACTTTAATTTCATTTTAGACACATTACCCTTAAAAAAAAAAGTACCCTTACCGTTTACAGTTTACACTTAACTGATGTTACCCCTGTATAGACTGGACTGTAATACAAATACAGGGCTTTAAGAAGAGCAAAACTTAAAACACAAGAACACTCAGGCAAACACTCGCTTCACGCAAGATGCATCACAGGGCAGCAGCCAATCAGCAGCAAGGAGAAATAAATAACGTTTTCGGATTGGCTACTTTTAAACCTCCTACCTCTGAGTACAGCAGTATTTCACCATCCCAAGACTTGCTTTCTTTGTGTTCTCTCAACAGTATTTTAATATTTAAACAGTTATGCTTTATATGGAAATGTAGCTGAAACATTTACGTTAATATTTATGTAACTGTGATGTCCCGGGAGTCACAGCTGGGTTATGTTAGTGCTTAGTGTTTAGTTATTGGTTGTAGGGTTTGTGTTTAGAATATATTAAGAGGTTTCTTTTCATGTTTAGGTTGTCAGTCCACCGTCATATTGGGGGCTTTGTTCACTGAGTTATACGCAGGCCCTTGTGCCTCTTTTGGTTTGTTCATGAATAAAATGAAATCATTTAGCAGTAAAATGCATGAAAAATTATGTGTTGCCATGAAAAAAGCAACAAAAAGAAGTGGAGGATATTTGCGGTTTCCAGGAATTTGTGGGGATTTCTGCGAACAATTATTAGTTTGGTTCTAAATCAGTGAATGACTGAATCTGTGACTAAGGGAATTTACTGTACTACCAGTTGTTACGGGTCGGTCAGTGGCCAGTAGGGGCCACTGCTTTTTTGTTTATTTTTGGATCTTTTATTTTGATGTTCTTGTCTGTTCAGTTGTCACGTGTTTTGGTTTTTCATCTGTTTGTGTTTTGTGTTTTAATGACTGACTGTATTTAAGTTCTGTTTTGTGTTCATTTCCCTGTCTGTCAATCGCCTCATTTTCACCTTTGTTTTCATGTTCTTGTCTGTAGCGGCCCTTGCGCCTGGTTTCTTTTCTGTTTTATTTTCTGAATAAAGAACCACAGAATGGATGCCTGCTTCCAAGCCTGGTCTGTCTTAAGAGGTAGATCACAGGGGCCGGCTAGATCCGGCCCCCGTGACACCAGTCAACATATTCGGGGGAAGTGGGGGAGCATACAGGCACTTAGCTTTTTAAAATGTTTTAATTCAATAAACATTATTGGTCAGGCAGTATAATTGACCTCATTCACAAGGTGACAGTACTAGATTGAACCTTGTGAGCACTCTGGAGCATTTGTCGTTTATTTGTTAAATACAGTGATATAATTCCAATAACAAAATATATAAAAATGGTGTGTGTGTGTGTGTGTGTGTGTGTGTGTGTGTGTGTGTGTGTGTGTGTGAACTCTCTCAGCATGGACAGACTCCTCTTCACCTGGCAGCAGAGAATGACCACTCTGAGGTGGTGAAGCTGTTTCTGAAGCTCAGGCCTGAACTGGCCACCCTGGCCAGCGTGGAGGGAGCGACCTGCGCCCACATCGCTGCAGCCAAGGGCAGCGTGGCCGTCATCCGAGAGCTCCTCAAGTTCAGCCAGGGGGGGCAAACCACACTGCACAACAAGGTCAGGAGGCCCCAAAGGTTACACATCAAAAACACTGAACACTTAACAAAAACACTGAGCATGCCACAGTCAGACTGATGGCAAAACACTCAACACCACACTATCTCACCTCACTTGTGCTGTACAATGTGAGGTGCAATATGCTAACTGAAGCAGTTAGATTTGTGCAACTTTAGGTGCAATATCAGGTGCAATATTAAAAATGTACAATAGTATAAGTACGCAACTCTTTAAATGCTGTTTGGATTCCCCTTGGCCAACCTGAATCCAATCTTGTTAGGTCATCTCCATCATTCCATATGAGTTTATGGGACAAAATTCTCTTTTTTTTTTTTTTTTTTGTGAACCTTAATTAAAGTATAATGATGTTTTTTCTGTCCCTAAAATGAGTTCCTGTTTGGTTTGATACACACTATTAGAATCAGAATCGGAAGACTTTATTGATCCCGGAGGAAATTGCTTATGTAGTGACTGCCACAACACACAGACACAGAAAGACACAAGAATACCGTAAATAAATTACGTCTAAATAAAATCAAGCTTAAATCTAATCAAATAAAATAAATCTGTAGAAAGAAAGCAAGCACAAAGGAATAGACTATGCTACATACAGAAATGCTTTTTATCTGTCTATAGGGAAGTAATGCAGTTAAATGGAAAACTATTGACAAAAATGGTGTTTGCACTATTAGTGCCCAGTTAATGGACATTTAGAGAAAATACTATTCCTGATACCGTGTTTCGGGTGGAAATGTTCCACAAATTGCTTTTTTTGTACACAAACATATGCAAACATATGCTGACATGTGCTTTAGAACTTTGATTTAGACTGAGAGGTTTTCAGTTTGAAAGTTTTTTAGATATTAAGAAAAATATTTTGATTTTAAAGACAGTGCTACTGGGTACGGTAAGCAATAGCAAAAGGTTCAACTCCTTTACTGTACTGAGTCATAACAATATTGTGTTGCTAAGTGTGCTGTATATTTATGAACATGGTTATTGTGTTTATCCTGGTAACTGCCTTTTTAATAGACAGTTATTAGACACACCTATTATAAATTTAACTGTCTGCCTCCACAGGCTAATGGCTCGTGCCCTCTGCACTTGGCTGCTGCTGGAGGTCACACGGAGGTTGTGAAGGTTCTTCTGGAGGCAGGAGCTTCAGCAGCAGAGGAAGATTCAGTGAGGCCATATACTTTACTCCATACAGTGATAATTAACACACTTATAACAGCTCAAAACAACTCAACACGCTGCCCTGTGCTGCTGTGTGATCCCAGGAGGGAATGACCGCTGTCCACCTAGCAGCCCGGAGTGGACACACACACATTCTGGAAGTCTTGAAGGCCAACATCTCTCTGAAGATCAGCAGTTCAAAGGTGTCTGAACCCGGTGAAGTAATTGTGCACACACATAAACGCACACAAACACACACACTTGTGTGTATACAGTAACTCCCTGCTTATACGCAGTTCTGCAGTCGCGGTTTCAGTCCATCACTGAGTTATTCTGAGGACTGACCTAGTAATTGTTGGCTGAAACCCCCGCACTAATGCAGAAACTGCAGATTTCCTCCACGCTTTTGTGACGTCCAGGCCTCGTCCGCCACGCCCCCTCGTCCTCCTGCTGGTTGTTCCTGTTTGGGCGCGGTGCTTAGTGACCCGGGGACATGGTGGACGAGGCCCGGATATAATTTTTCACGCATTTTTGTGCTAAATATAATTTACTAATTTTGTTACATTACTGTGTTCAGCTACATTTCCAGATAAAAAATAATTATATATTTTTTGATCCTGTGGAGGGAAACACAAAGAAAGCTCATCTTGGGATGGTGAAATACAGCTGTACTCAGAGGTGGGAGGTTTGAAAGTAGCCAATTTGAGAATGCTATTTATTTCTCATGTTTTTTTTTTGGTTTTTTTTTCTTAAAGACCTGTATTTTTATTACTGTAAATTAAATTAATTTATTACTGTATTTACCTGCTTATACCAAAGAAAATGTGCAGCATGAATAACAGTCCAGTCTATACAGGGGTAACATCGCTATTTACATTCTAGCACTGCTGGAGTTCAGTGTAAACTGTACAGTATGGATACGGGTTTACCTTTACATTTCTGCAGCTGTGACCGTAACTGCGCATGAACAGAGCAGAAACAGTTATTAAATAGAAGTAATGTTGTTACTTCTTCACTCATGTTGTGGATTCAATCACACGCAGATTTTTTTTGAGAACCGAACTCATAGTTTTATGCAGAAATCCCCACAGTAACACAGAAACAGCAAATTTTGTGGCAATACATTGGGCTGTAACGGTACATGTATTCGTACCAAACCGTCACGGTACATGGGTCACGGTTCGGTGCATGATATGTTTCGGAGAATACACGGTACGACGGAGAAGACGTGATTGAAGTAATAAGGAATCACAGAGGGACCAAAAAGCGCAAGTAAATCATAAATCTGGGTCGACGTGGGGTGCAAAAGTGCCACCTTCTGGCGTAACACTTACACATACATGAAAATATAAGCAAGAGTGTGTTTACTGGTTAATACACTGCTGTTCATTTAAAATAAACGAAAACAAACCAAGCCGCATTCTTTAGAACTTTTTGTTGTATCGTGAGCCGTACCGAACCGTGACCCCAATACCGAGGTACGTACCGAACCGTGACATCTGTGTACTGTTACTCCCCTAATATGTATATATAATATGTATATATAAAATCAAGCTTATGGTTTGTGTGTGTGTGTGTGCGCGCGCCAGTCACACACATTCTTCTGCATTTACAGCATTGTGGCTTCTGAAAGAAACATGACGTAGTAAAACCCTCTGGAAACTGTTGCTGTAAACAGTAAGTGTTAAAGGAAAAGGAAATTAAATGAATTTTACTGTGTGTGTGTGTAGACAGGACTAACAGCGCTGCATGTCGCAGCCTCTTTCGGACAAGTAGACTTTGTGAGGGAGATTTTGACCAGAGTTCCAGCAGCCGTCCGCAGTGAGCTGCCAGCGGGCAGCAACAGCAGAGATGGCACCATGAAACACCAGCTTTCTACTGAGGTGCCACCAGTCTGCACTCATCAAACACACACTCAAACACTAGATTCACAGTTAACGACACACACACACTCTTTTTTTGTGATTGTGTGCCTGTATACTAGGTCAGTACTGGGTAAACAATATAATAATGTTGGCCTGGGATACACCAGTCATGATCTTTATGGCTGATTCTGGGGTGTTTTTACTAAACAACTGGCAACTTTGTGCTATTTTTCTGCACAGTATGTGGGTTAAATCAGCCCAGTAAATAACGTTGCATGTTTCCAGTCTTTTAGTGCATTATATGTTTGATATATAGTGCTACAAATAAAGTGCTACATCAAAAGAGCTGATTGGTTATTTAACTCATGTTATTTGCATTAGTGATTTATCAAAATAAAAATAAGGAATTGGCTGATTCCCTCTCACATATTCTGAACCAACTTGTCGATTGTATCCTTGACTGCTTTCAATGATCCATCCCAAATATTGCAATACTGATGCTGCCTAAAGCTGCAATATGCAAATCACACTGTTTTATTGTGTGTGTATCTTGACCAATTACAGTTAAATGCATGTATTTATGTGTTCATGTAATACAGCAATAGTTTGGTATTAAAATCATTAAAAATCTACAGTGTTCACATATTTACTTATATATAGATACATATATACTCACTGTGTACATGCATACAACTTGACCAAGTCTAAATTTAGTTTTACTTACAGTTTACATATACATATACGTATATATTTTGCAATACCAATGTCCATATTTTATATTTCTACATTTTATACTGTACATTTGAACATTTTATACTGTGTTGTGATGTAGTTTTTTCTTCGATTCTATTGCTTTAACTTTGTTTCTGTCCACTTTCTGCTGTGACAAAGCAATTTTCCTAATAAAATTTTATCTTTTCACATTTAGGTCAATCTTGAACCAGCAGTGTATTTTAATATATGTAGTGCTATAATTACAATATTTTGTCCATATAGTACAGACCTAATGCAAACTTGTTTGTGTGTATGTGTGTGTGTGTGTGTGTGTGTGTGTGTGTGTGTGTGTGCAGTCAGGGTACACCCCCTTGCATCTAGCAGCTCAGTCTGGACATGAGAACGTTGTGCGCTTGCTCCTGAATTCACCTGGAGTGCAGGCTGATGCCGAGACAGACTCTGAGGCAAGTGCCCTCAACTATCACAACTAACACAACACACACACACACACACACACAGTGCAAGGACAGCAGTAGACAACGGTACTTCTCAAATGGACCTTCCACAGTAAACATATTTTACAATTGCTGCTTCAAAAGCAATGTGGACCCTCTGGGTAACTGAGAATCACTGTTACATCACAACAAACAAAGTAAATAAAAATATTTTACTATGCACAATTAACACCTTAGCCTGCTGTGACGTCCCTGGTCAGCGGCCACTAGAGGGTGACATAGACCAACGATTCTCAACCTTTTAAAGTGAAAGTGATCATTCGGTCATACGTGAACACACCACACCACACAGTGTGAACAGCACGAAATTCAACCTCTGCATTAAACCCATTCACCAAGTGAAGCAGGGCCATGAACACGGCACCGGGGGAGCAGTGTGTGGGGACGGTACCTTGCTCAGGGTACCTCAGCTGTGCCTAGCGGTCTTGGGAATCGAACCTGGACTTTCTGATCGCAGGGCGAATGCCCTAACCACTAGGCTACCAGCTGCCCCATTCAACATTAAGACCCACCCATCTATCACAGAATGTCACCAAAGCCTACTTGGCCATGTTAGATGATATTAAATAACCAGTTGCAGACCAATGGCCTGCCTCGATTTCAGTGGCCAATCAAAAGCCTTTGTGGCATCAGTGGTCCGCAGCCCAGTTGTTGAGAAACCAATGGGGACTTTAATTGTGACACATGGGTGCGGGGGTTTCCCGGCCGGAATAGCAGTAAGGGTGCGGGGATTTGGTAATAATGGTGTTCTTGTGGTGATTGGTTCTGTGTTGTTGTTGTTACAGTAATCCCTCAGTCTAATGCATATTTTTTCTGAGAACCGAACTGTATTACCGACAATGTTGGCCTGAAAATTTGTCAACCGCCATAAATAGAAGAAGAAGAAGCTGCTGCAGCATGTAGCATGACTGCTCCGTGTTAACCACCCCACCACCACCCCAATTTTCAACAGTTATCTCACTGTATTTAGTATTAGTAAGCTGTGCCCTGTCTAAACATGTGGGTAGAGAGAGTTATTTCAACCTTTCTTTTGTGTACGAGTCTTTGCACGCTGCTAATGCTAACCAGTAATGCTAAAGTTTTTTTAAGCAATAAAGTTTTCTGATTCTGATCCTTTATTTACATTTACCTTTTTTTTTTTTAGGGTAATGCATTAAACTGAAAATGAAATTACAGTGTTCTGGGAGCAGATTTTGGGGCATATTTAGGGTTTACACTTTAAAAATAGGCATTTTTAGGCTTTTTTTCCCCCCCAAAACACAACAATGTGGTTTTTCACTATACGCAGGTGCTCTTGGAATGTTTTCGCGGGGATTACTGTATACCCGTCCAAGAATGAGGCGCAGGTGTGGATTTCCATACTCTCCATGATTAGCTTTATTTACAGACAGAAAACCGAACCAATCAAAGTCACCATTGTCTCTGCGATGGCGCCTTCTAGTGGCCACTGACTGGGGACGTCACACCTGCCACAAGAAAAGCTATTAGCTTTAGCAATGGCTATATTCAGCAGTTTTTTTAAAAATAGCAATTATAAATTAAAATAGCAATTATATTGATATAATTACAATATTTTGTCCATATAGCACAGCCATAAGGCAGCTTGTTCATGTGTGTGTATGTATGTATGTTACAGGGTTCGACCCCACTTCACCTGGCTGCTCGGAGCGGTCACACGGCCGTGGTTGGCCTGCTGCTTAGCAGGTCCGCCTCACTGCTGCACCTGAGGGACCACCGTGGACGCACCTACCTGCACCTGGCATCCACCTATGGACATGTGGCCACAGTGAGAGTTCTGCTGGGCCAGGGGGCTGACATCAACCACACCGAGAAGGTCAGACATCATCAGCTGCTTAAGGCTGGATAAAACTGAACAGCTGAACTCTTTTAATGTAATCAAAATTAGTCTTAAGTGGCAAACCCTTAACCACCAACATTCCTCACACAATTTGCCATTTTTGGTTGTGACAACATTATTGTGGCAATTTCCTAATAGGCTTTCACATTTTTTAGCTTGGGACATCTATTGGTTATCTAGAGGGAGAGCCCTCAAATTCTAGACTGTATAAGGACTGTAAAAAGACCAATTCCCACAAATGTAAATATTGTTTTGGAATGGGATGTCTAGCAACCACATGTACACTATATGGACAGAAATGCTGGCACACACCTCTTAATTACTGAATCCAGTATAGTCTTAATGCTTCTGCAGACCAAGACATTTTGGACAGCACCATGCTTCCAACTCTGTGGACCCAGTTTGGGGTAGAACCTTTTGTATTCCAGCATGACTGTGTCCCAGTGCACAAAGAGAGCTCCAGAAAGACATGCTGGATGAATCAAAATTACTCTGATGAGGTAAACGTTTAACCACCAACATTTCTTGGATGAAAACTACATCAATTAGATTTTTAACCCCAAAGTAATGTTTCCCAATTTGCCATTTTCTGGTGGGAGAGCACCAGAGTGGGGCCAGAGCAGAAATAGTGCTGAAGCATATTGTGTAAAAATCACCTATCCTCCATGGCATCAGTCACTACAGAGTTTCAAACATCTGGAAGCGATATCAAGACAAAAACTGTGCTTTGGGAGCTTTGTGAAATGTGTTTCTGTGGCTGAACAGCTGTACACAATGTCAAGCCATGCTGGAGCGATGAAAAGCATGAGGCCACTGGACAATTGAGCAGCGCACACATGATGAATCACATAGGAGAACAGAATAATGCCAAAAGGAAAGAATGGCAGAGGAGGCATAAAAGTATGGGGGGTTTATAGGGTATGGACTTGGCCTCTAAATTTCAGTAAAGGTTAAATATATTGTTTCAGCATACAAAGAAAAAGACAATTATATACTTCCAGCTCTGAACACCTCATAAATGCTCTTTTGACTATATAAAGACCAATTCCCACAAATACACTCCAAAAATAGTTTAAGTATTAATAGACCTGTTGTTTTGGAGTGGGATGTCTTGCAAGCTCGTATACACTACATGGACAAAAATGCTGGAACACAGTATTGACTTCAGGCCCCTTACTTCCAGTGAAGGACAATCTTAATGTTTCAGCAGAACAAGGCATGTTGGGCAACACCATGCTTCCAACTCTGTGGACCCAGTTTGGGGAAGAACCTTTTCTATTCCAGCATGACTGTGTCCCAGTGCACAAAGAGAGCTCCATAAAGACATGCTGGAGGAGTTCAGTGTGGAAGAACTGGCTGTAAAGTCTGTGTATTTTAATGCAATGTCATTAAAGTTCCTGTTGGTGTAATGGTCAGGCGTCCCAATAATTTTGTTCATATAGTGCATCTGGCGAGCACTCCGGACTGTTTACTCCGAATGACTAAAAAGCTTGTTGCTGGGCAATGATTAAATTTTTAATCATGATTAATTGCATGGTTTTCTGTGATTCATCACATTGTTACAGGCAAAATTCAATAATTCAGAAGTAGTGTATTGTGCACTTTTATTTTTAAAGTATTCCTATATGAAAAAAGTGCAATAGCAATTGGTTTATAAACACAATGAGGAGCTTTTGAACAGCAAAATTCCTTTAAACACAGTCACAGTTACAGTTCAAATATTTCTGTAAATCTTTCTGTAAACATTAATGTAATCAAATCAAATATAAACCCAAAGCTATTCGCCACTGCAGGGCGTTGAGGTTTTATCTAGTTTATTATAGATAAACTATCCATAGCAGCTGTAAAGGGGACCAACTCCATATTCTCTGTATCTGAAAGCAGTGTAATTAAAGTCTCTGTTGATGTGATGAGACAAAAATAATGGGATGCCTGACCCCCAGGAAAACCAGCCGAGACATAGAGCCATAGACATAAAATATATGTGGTGGTGGAGGCCTAGTGGTAGATACCTGCCTCTGGACCAAGAGGTCATGGGTTCGAATCCTATCTTCAGCACATTACCACTGGTTTCCCTGAGCAAGACCCTTAACTCATTTTACATTTTAAGGCATTTATCAGACACTTTTATCCAAAGCGACTTTCATTCTCTAACTACAGGGGACAGTCTCCCTGGAGCAACTTGG
>JBBPDC010007856.1:0-13671 GCA_037974485.1 Hemigrammopetersius urotaenia | reverse complement strand
TGCTGAAGGTAGGATTCGAACCCATGACCTCTTGGTATAGAGGCGAGTATCCTACCCACTACGCCACCACCACCCGTCTTAAAGTCATTAGTTACACTCATTAGTTACAATTATAAATATTACATTCAAGTATGAAATATGTTACGTTTTCTCTAAAGAAAAATCATAAAATGTGGCCTGTGAAAATGTTATTGCACATTGATTGTTGTCATTCCAATACTTTCAATACCTTGAACACAAGAAAAACTCTTGACTTTAAGTATATTTTCTCAGCAGATTGAAATGTCTGAATTTACCTCATTAGATGTATAAATAAATAAAATGAAGAAAAAATCCATTTGGAAAGCTCCAGTGATAAACTGTTTACAGGAAACAAAAGCTGGATTACAATAAATTCCACATAAAGCCCAGCAGTAAGCCTCTGTCCATGTCTGAGTCCATTACACTGGACCCGTCTTATCAACAAAACCCCTCCTCATTCGCTTATTCAACAGTTCTGGTGAAAAACAGCTCTAAACGAAAGCAGGAGCTGATTCTCTTCCTCCCTGGACCAACATGCAGAAGATGATTAGACCAGTTCAGAATGGCGTAATTAGCGTCGTCCTTCTCATTACGGCCCCATTTTCCACCCAGCTGTTATCCAGAAGGCATTTGGCCTTTCATTCGAGGCGACACGAGCGGCACCTTGTCATCGCCAGCGTTTCCAGAATGGCATTATACGCTCGATTAATTGCATCTTCAGCCAAAATAGGACAATTATACAATTTGCAATTGAATAATTGCTGCAATAGTGTGGTGCCGAGGAACGATCCCAGTGTGTGTAATTAATGTTGAAGAGAGAAGTCATTTTGTGTTCGGATAAAATTCACTTAATTGTCCACGGGGACGGGACTCGTCCAGCTCTGCATAAAACCACGGCGTAATGATGAAGCGCAGTGAATGTGCTGAGGTCAGAGGAGTGGCCATGGGCCAGCAGTGAACTGTGCAATTATGCAATAATCACTGGCTCTGATTTCCCAACCTGCAAGCATTAAATGCACATAAGGACTTCCCTAATGCCCAGTGTACACTCTGTTCTTTCGGTCTGACCATCTGATATGAAGCCATTTATCCATTTTTCTCTTTTATATACTGTGACAGTACTCAGACTTCTCATAATTATTAGAATCAACGCGAATGAACAGTGCCTCGTAGCCGAATGTGTATGGTTGTGTTAGTTTGACCGATTCTCCTGTTCTGGATGTGTTAACCACTATGCAGGTCGTCTTATCTGTCCATCATTACACTACATTGTTCTTCTGGGCTGACGATCTGATATCAAGCCAACTACTCGTTTTTCATACTCTTTTGCATACTGTGATGAGTAATCTTTCCTCAGACTTCTCATTATTGTGACGAGCAGCAGTGCAAGGCACCAGACGCTTGGAATCTTGCATTTCTTTTTGTCATTATTTCTCTCTTAACTCCAGCTTACAGCAGTCATACAACCTTGCTCCTAGCTGTCTAAACACCAACTGCTCTAAAACCCTTACGCACCTCCCTCTAGCACCCCGTTTTCCCGCCAGAATCACAGGTGATGGTATTTTTCCACTAATTACCCCCCACACAGTTTGCCCGCCAAACTGGCAGTGACCCCTCACTGACCCCCAAAACACCCCTAACAGGCACACAGAAACAGTTTTGCCCGCCAGCTCGCCACATAGCCCCCTCTGAGGGGGTGAGCCCTCCACGGCCACCCACCGAGCCCACTAAATAATCTTGGAGGCGAGCTGGCAGGTTCCGTCTCCTCCGGGCTCTCCTGGAACCCCTGGGGGACCCATGGCTGTCCCTAGCACCCGCCCCCTGGTCCTGGTCACCCACCTGCTCAGGCGCCCCGACCGCCCCACTGTCCAGCTCCACGGAGTCCTTCAGGCAGTACGGGGCTAGTCTGTCCCTGTGGACGACCACCGCTTTTCGGCGGCCGTCCACCCGCACCCGATATACTACTTCTCCCACCCGCTGCAGTACCTTGGCCGGTCCGTGCCAGTGGGAGTCTAGCTTTGGACTCCGCCCCTTTTTCCTGGAGGGGCAGTAAATCCAGACACGCGCTCCTGCCGTGAAATCGCGCCCCCGGCTGCGCAGATCATACGCCCGTTTCTGTCTGGCGGTGGCCCCCCCTTGGCTCTCTCTCGCCAAAGCGTGGACCACCGGGAGTCGCTCCTGCAACCGCTGGGAATAGTCCGGCCCGGGTGGTTCTGGGTTCCGGTCTTCTGGGGGGGGCCGGAACGCCAAATCAAAAGGTGTCCGCAGTTCCCTGCCGAACATCAGTGCTGCAGGGGTGCACTGTGTGCTGTCCTGCACCGCCGACCGATATGCCCACAGCACCGCCGACCGGTATGCCCACAGCACGAGGGGCAGGTAGCAGTCCCAGTCTCTTTGGTGGTCTGCGACCAGGATCACCAGTTGGATCGCCAAGGTGTTGTTGAACCTCTCCACAAGACTGCGGATGCAGTGGTGTTGTCCTGGTCTTGCCCAGCCTCGCACACACCTCGGCAACCAGCTGGGCTTCGAAGTTGCGACCCTGGTCGCTGTGGAGCTCCTCCGGCGCCCCAAACCTGCAGAAGAACTCCTCCACCAACTTTGCCATGACTGTTTCGGTGCTCTGGTCGGCAATCGAGTATGCCTCGGGCTACTTGGTAAAATAATCCATGGCCACCAAGACATAGCGATTGCCGGCCTCTGTTTGGGGAAATGGCCCTAATGCATCGACCCCCACCCTCTCCATGGGAGCCCCCACATTATACGCCTGCATCGGCATGCGCGATTTTTCTCCCGGCCCCTTTTTCGCCGTGCACGCGTCGCAGCGATGCACGAACGCTTCGACATCGCGCCTACAACCCGGCCAGTAAAACCGTCCACGCAGCCGTGCTAAGTTCTTCGCAGTGCCGAAATGTCCAACTCCTGTGGCACCGTGGACTAAACGCAGGACCTCCTGACACAGCCCACGGGGCACCAGCAGCTGCCACCACACACGTTGGCCATCGGGATGTTTCCAGCACTGATAACACAAGCCCTGTTTCATGGCCAGATTTTCCCACTGAGACCGATAGGCTTTTATCTCAGTCTCAGTGGCTGTGATTTCTTCCCACTCCGGTTGCTGCCCCCAATCGAGCTAGCCCCTGACCTGCCCAATAACGGAATCACCCTCCTGCTCGCGTCGCAGTCTATCCACGTCCACCCCGCTGTCCAAGTGGACCGCCGCCACTACCCGTTGCTCGCTATCCTGCTCCCGTTCCTCTGCTCACGCTCAATGCCGACACGCCCCCACCTCACACGGCCGGCGCGACAGCGCGTCTGCATTACAATGCTGTCGGCCCGGTCTGTGCTGAGCGTCGAAGTCGTATTCCTGGAGTGCTTCGATCCACCGCGCGAGTTGGCCCTTGGGGTTTCAGAAACTTAACAGCCAGGTGAGCAACGCATCGTCCGTGCGGAGCAGAAACCGCCGCCCGCACAGATATGGTCGGAAATGGTGCAGACTTTTGACTACCGCGAGCAGTTCTCTCCGTGTCACGCAGTAATTCCGTACTGGCCGACTCAGGGCTCGGCTATAACAAGTGACGATGCGCTCTCCCTGCTTCGTGACCTGCGACAGAACCGCGCCAATGCCCCCATCGCTCACATCAGTGTCAATAACGAACAGTTTGTTCAGGTCCGGACTTATCAACACCGGGGCTTTACCTAGCACCTCCCGCAGTTGTACGAATGCCTCCTCACACTCCTTGGACCACCGGAAAACTCCCCCTTTTTCCGTGAGCCGGTGTAAGGGCCGTGCCACGGTGGCAAAATCTCGCACGAATCGCCTATAATAGGAGGCGAGTCCCAAAAAACTCAGCACCTCCCTCACATTCCGTGGCGTAGGCCAGTCACGCACCACCGCAACCTTCTCCGGATCTGTGGCAACCCCTTCTCCACTGACAATATGCCCCAGGAATGCTACCTTTGGGTTTAGTCTCAATCCTGCCGCGCGAATAGCCCCCAACACCTCTTTCAGGTTTCGCACTGCCCCCTCGAACGTCTTCGCGTGTACTAATAGATCGTTCAGGTATACCACGCATTTTGTCCGTGGTATACACCCTAACACGCGCTCCATCAGCCTCTCAAACGTGGCTGGAATGTTACAAAGCCCGAACAGCATAACTTTGAATTGCCATAGGCCGTGCCCAATGGAGAACGCCATTTTTGATTTGGCGTCCACTGCTAACTCGACTTGCCAATACCCGCTCCGCAGATCTAACGATGTGAACCACCGCGACCCCGCTATCACATCTAAGGTGTCGTCAATACGCGGCAAAGGGTAGGAGTCCTTGGTAGTTACCTGGTTGAGGCGCCGGTAGTCCACGCAAAACCTCCAGCTGTTGTCTTTCTTCCTCATCAGGACGGCTGGAGCTGCCCAGGGGCTGTCCGATGGCTCGATCATGCCGGCGGCTGCCATCTCCTCGATCTTTTGTTCCGCGGCCTGCTGCTTGTCCAGGGAAAGCCGATGTGGTCGAAGGCGGATCGGGACGGCGTTGCCCATCTCGATGCGATGCTGCACGAGCCCCGTCCGCGTACACTCCTCATCCCTCGCCGCGAACAGGTCTTTGTTCTCCCGCTGCTCTGCGTCCAGCCCCTCGCTGTCTCTCTCCAACAGCTCTTTCACGGCTTGTCACATCTCGCTGGACGGCCGCAAAGCTCACTGGGCTGCCCTCACTTCAGCGTCCGCATTGCTGCCTTCTCGCTGCGGTGTGGGCCCGTCTTCTGCGTACTCGGTCTCTTCTAACGCCGCCATCAGGGAGGCCCCCGTGCTGTCACTCGCCATTACTGCGTCACCGCCCTCACGCAGGGCTCCGCTTCTCGCCGGCGTGCTGTAGCGGTCTGCCCCTTCCCGGCTGGCGCTGGTGCCGTCTGGCCCTGCTGGTCCCCGCAGTGACCCGAAAACCGCTCACCCTGCCCCAGGGTCCCATTACTTTTGTCCGAGGTGAATGGTTTTCAGCTAATAACGGTTTTCGAGGGGTCGTTGAAAAGGGGTCACTGAGCCGCATCTAACTGTGGAGTTTCACATTTAGAGTGAGAGATATATTTTTCATATTTAACATTTAGATTTAAGATCATTTAAGGTAAATCCTCCATGTTGGTGAGGGCATATCACAGCACACAGCCCCACCCCCTGCTAAGTAAAAGCCAATTGGAATCACGGGCCGTGGCCAATTAGTATATGTTCTCATTTCTACTTATACATCCACTCTGTATATACTTATACTTATGATCATACTCACTGTGTACATGCATACAACTTGCCCAAGCTTACATTTAGACTTACTTATAAATGTGCAATTTAGTCTTACTAAGTTTACATACATATATGTATATGTTTGCTATACATATGTGCATATATCCAAACCTAGATTTTATACTGTACTGTACATTTTTTGTACCTTTGAACATATTGTATACTGTGCTGTGACAGATTATTTTATTCTATTTTATTTCATTCTATTGTTTTTCTTAATTTTGTTGCTCGTAATTATGTACTGTCCATTTTCTGCCATGACCAAACATATTTCCCACTTGTGGGACTAATAAAGGTTTATCTTATCTGTCTTATTTTAAACATTCAGAGCTCAACATTTACAGCTCAAAAATCACACATTTAGAGTCGCCATTTTAAACATAGCCACTAAAAAAGACTTGAGACTTGAAATGGACTTGGTAAAAATTACTTGTGAACATCAATGCTGCGCTAGGCATCTAATCTAATCAACCAAATCTTCAAAACAGCAATATTCAAAACACTTAAAAATCCAAAATGCTGTTTTTCTTCAGTAGTCAATTTCATGGCCAAATCACATTCACTGCTAGGGCTTATCAAAACATCCTCTACAGAATTTACCTGTCACCTTTAAGCCTTGCTGGCACGCCCAAAACTTTTTATAATTTGTGATTGGTGCGAGGATACGTCAATCTCTTTGCTTTAACCAATAGAGGGTGTTGTAACGATTCATAAGTCACCGCCCACTTATCTCTACAAGCTTCCTAGGCGTGGCTATTGCACAAAATCCCTAATGAACTGGGTGTGTCTGGCTTTGACGGACAATCGCTCGATCCAGTTATCGTCTATCCGTAATTTACATTTTTATTTTACATTTACTGTGGCGAAACTTAACCGATGGATGCACTCATGACACGGCTGACCCATCTCTGAGGGGCTCAGATCTCTGACAGAGCCGGATCTGAGCTGCGACCCGTCTCTGAGCGGCTCAGGTCCGGGTCGGGCGAGTCATGAGTGAATCCATCGGTTAACTCACGGAACGTGGTTCAGATCCGGAGGAAGTTAAGGCGCGCTAACCCGATTCGGGCTCTGACTGACGCGAGAAGACCACTAGGTGGATTCAACTTTACAGGAAGATGTAGGATAACCCTCATTTAAGCGTGGTGGTGCAAGAAATTGTAAGTTATGCAACTTTATTGTAGTAATTTATGTTGTAATGATAATAAGATGTACAATGTGGCGGGGTTTATAACTTTGACATGATGACGTTAGGACTCGACGGATTCGGTTCAATGGAGAACTCGGATTCGTTATTCGTGAGTTATTTAATTGATCGTGAATCATGAATCGCTCAGCTCTACTTATAACTGAGCAGCCTGGTCCCAGGTCAGTCGTGCTTCTTATTCTAGGGCGAGCGTTTGGGTTGCTAAGTTGATTTTTTATGATCAAACAAAGGAAAAACCAAATTCAGGCTATTTCACAAGATTCCGAGCACATTTAATGGGTATGATTGTCCATCAAACACGAGTTTCAATCAACAGGAGCGACAGTCCGGAGAGACGCACTGGGGGAGACGCGCCTGTCGAGCTAAATTTCTTCTAAAGTAAGTGATTGGAAATTATGACACTTTGCTTAATAAGTGTCTGTACGCTGGCAGGCTATGATAAAGGTGCTGTGGAGTTGCTTTGCAATTGTTTTGCTGTGTTTTTAGCGAGTTTTGTGGTGCTGTTTCTAGCTGTTTTGACTATTTTGGCATAACACCAGATCGGACCCGGGAGAGGCTGTGAGGCACACACTCACCGGGAGGCGGTCAATTTGAAATGCAGCTCAATAAATGAGATGGAATGTAAGCGATTATTGATTTACAATTCCTTTATATAAAAATACAGATTTCTGAAAACAAAATGGCGTCTCTGCTTTTAGCAAATAGCACTGATGACTCTTTGACCTTATTTAACATTCAATTTTTATTCTTTTGAGCTCTAATTTTGAACATAAGTTCACAAGACCTGTTTTCCAGTGTCTAAATAAATCCTTAGAGCTGGGCAATAAGGATGGCTGATTCTAAGAGTGCTAACTGAAGTGAGTACATACTTCTGGATTTTCTGGCACGTGAAACTTCAGAGTCTTAGCTTTGAAATTAGTCCAAACGCAGACAATAATAACTTTGTAAGACGGAATTGTGAGCTTATAAAGTTGGTAGTCAGAATAGTCAAGAGTCCGAGATGGCTGGTTAAGCTGGGACTGAAGCCTAACAGGTGGCATTTGCTTCTTCTTTAAGTGCACAATGTCTTTAAAATGGAAAGTTTACAATGGATAAATATCAAATGTGCCACACCCTTGCTGAAGTTTTTGTTCTACTTTCATCCCAGTGTGCTAAATTCAGCAAATAAACAGAAATTGCAAAAGTGATTGTAAGACTGTCCCTGTATGATCTTCACTCTTTGATATAAATTTGTGGAATGTTCTCAACAGATCATACTTTTTACTACACATTTTACAGACAGAAGGGATTAAACACTTCACAATCACTTCCCAGAAAATTTTAGTTATTAATTCAGTCAATTCAAAACTATTAATCAGGGTGGCAGGGGGTGCTAGAGACTAGCAGGCTTGTGGCTAACACCCACGACAGTTTGGCCAGTCCATCACAAGACACACAGAAACCTAGTGGCAGTTTAGCGCCCCCAGTCTACCTGAAATGCAGCTCTTTGGACTGTGGGAGGAAACTGGAGAACCCGGCGGAAACCCACACAGACATGACGAGTACCCACAGAATCAAACCCAGGACAGCCCCAGACTGCCCCTGACCCAATTTAGCCTGTGTCATTTTGCACTTTACCCATCCTAATGATGAATCTCACACAGTTAGAATATGTATTTCTGGCCTTCATAATCTTTCAGTGTTGTGACAGTCGCTCATTCTTCTGTAAAAATACATTCTTTGAAGTGTAGAAAGGGAGACCACAGTCATAAAAAATCTACCTTTCCATAATTTTAGAACTTCAAACACATCCAGGTGAATTATTCACTTTCATTGGACATCAGACAGAAGATGGGGATTGTTTAAGGCTTGCATTCTTATCGGATCAAAGAGGGTTGTGGACATTTTTGCCCATTTTTAACTCTGGCCTGATGCATATGATTCAAATTGAAAGTGTTACTGTGTGTGTGTGTGTGTGTGTGTGTGTGTGTGTGTGACTGTGGTAAACAAATTATTGTGATGAGATCCCACCGACTCTGTGACTTCACCTCCCCTGGGAAAACGTAGTGTACTTAGTATACATTACATGTGCCAGGTATACTTTAAGTCTACTACATTTCCCCAAGAAACGCAAGAAACTGACGTCTGAGACTCTAAACATAGCTGTTCAGAATGAAAGGACTAACAGATTAAGGTCAGTGGGAAAGGTGTAATGAGCCCTTAAAAAGACACAATTCCGACAACTGGTGCTTTTCCAGGGGCACAAGGTACTGTGCTGCACCGCAAACAAATGTTGTTCCATTACAAATAAAGCAACCGTACCTGAGCTGAACCCAAGCTGAACCTGCTATTCCACTACACTTCATTTGCATGATTTTGGGGACATGAGGCTCCTCTGAAAACCTTTGGGAAGTGTTGCAGAATATGGAGCTTAACTTTTGGCAGAACCCCTCTGGTTTGAGCTTGGGATGAGTTGGAATCCTGAGGCTCTGCTAAACACCTTTAGGATGAGCTTCATATGAGAATTAATCTCTATTAAACACTTTGATGATGATTCTGAAATGTGTTGAAGTGATGTACATTCCAAGAGTACCTGCGTGAAAAACCGCGTTGTTGTGTTTTGGTTAAAAAAATTTGAATTTTTCTAGTGTAAACCCCAAATATGCCCCCAAATCTGCTCCCAAAACACATTAATTTCATTTTAAACTCCGTTAACTACGTTCCCCTTAAAGAGAATGTGAGGGTAAACCCGTCTCCGTGCTGCACAGTTTACAATGAACTGCCTTCTCCCGCAGTGCTAGAATGTAAATAGTGATGTTACTCCTGTATAGACTGGACTGGAATTCATGCAGCACCTTTTCTTTGGTACAAGCAGGTAAATACAGTAATAACTTCATTTAATTTACAGTAATAAAAATACAGGGCTTTAAGAAGATCAAAACAAAAAACACGCTGCTGCTGCGTCAAATGGCAGCAGCCAATCAGCAGCAAGGAGAAATAAATAATGTTCTGGGCCTCGTCCAACACGCCCCCTTGTCCTCGTGCTGGTTGTTTATGTTTGGGCAGTGCTTAGCAACGCAGCATGAGGACGAGGGGGCGTGTCGGACAGGGCCCGGGCATCACAAAAGCAAAAAAATAATAAATTGCGGAAGATTCCGCATTAGTGTGAGGGATTTATTCTAGTTTATTCTAGTTCTAGTTACAACTGTGGGATGAGTCTGAGATGAATTTGAATGATGGAGCTCCACTGAACACCTTTAATGTTGTGTGTGTGTGTGTGAACCACAGCTAATCGCCATAACCCAACCTCATTACTCATTACTGAATCCAACCAAATCCTTTCTATAGAACCTTCTTAGAAACGTAGAGGCCGTCCTAGACTAACACCATATTTAATATCCTTGATTTAAGAAGAAGCATTGGATAACTTTTTTTTTCAGCAAACTTTTGGACACCTAGGGCTGGATTAAGTTTAGGCCTGGACTAAGAGAAATTTTTAGGGGTGTTTATTCCATTAGCAATGAAATTTAGTCCATGAACTTCAGTCCATGTTCAGGAAACCAGCACAGTTCCATTCCCTTTGTTAGCAGGGGGTGTTTGTTCTGTGGGTGTTCTGCCTGATGCATTTATTTTTCAGAAAGGAACTGAACATCAGTGGAATGGAAATCATTTACTCACGGAAACATTCCAAGTATTCACCATTCCTGCAGCCTTAAAGCTCCTGTCCCTGCCAGAGAAGGCCTGAGATTAAACTCCTCGACTTCTCAGCCCATAACTGAATACTAAACTCAAATCAAAGAAAGTTAAACAGCTTCCCAAAACAAATAAAAGCAGGAGTTTTAATGTTCATCAGAAGAACTACAGCGCAGCCTTGGGTTCGTATTAAAATCCCCGGAGGGCTCAGGTCTTCATCGACAGGCAATATTCCGTAGGAAAAAACGCTCGGATTTACTCCTGTTACAGTTCTGCGCTTCTCCAGGCAATCAGTAATTCAATATAAACTCATATACTGCAGTCAGAGCGCCACTTCATCTGACTTTGATTGGTGTAATAAAATCACGCATGATGAAGATGATCTCCCAAGCATGAAGTGTGATATTAAACATCAAGTTGTTGAGTTCGCGAGCGCCGTTTCTGCCAGAACAGACTCCAAATGGAAGCCGATTCTTAGAACTCCACATCCAGATCCACTGGACCATGTGGTCTTAGACCTCGTTTACACTGTCAGTTAAATGTGACCCAATTCCGATTTTTTGCTCATATGTGACACAGATCGGATCTGTTCCATGACAGTGTAAACAGGAAAAAAACGCATGCCTCGTTCATTTCAGGCCTCGTTCATATGTGGAAATAAATCAGATATGTGTCGAAGCGACTGTCATGTAAACGGGCAGATCAGATTTTCCTAGGCATTGCGTTTTGTGTGTCATTAACTACGACAATATAGTACTTCATCGTGGTTTAATGACGTCGTGTGGGAAGTACGTGTGGAAATGCGCAAACGTCAAACAACTACAATCACAAGAAACATGCGGACAAACGTTGACGCAGCAAATCGAAAGTTGTCTCGCTCATTCTAAAATTTCGGACCCACTGCTCCTCGCTAAAGCCCACCACAATATTCTGATTCTGATATAGGCAACAAATCAAAATTGAGCATCAAGACCTGCAGTGTAAACGAGGCCTTAGACTAACCTTTAGTACATAGCGTCACACAGCCTGACTACTTTCCACTAAAGCATCCGTCACTCTGGTGTGATCTAAGGTTCAAGACTGATGAACGCTGCTGGTTAATGGAGATTCAGGATTACAGTCTATACAACTAAACCACACTAAACTCCCAATGGCTGACGAATGGAGTCTCGTGCAGAAAAATCTAAACTGTAAACCTTTACATTTTGTGCAACTATTGAACCACCTGACACAAACGCAGCACCAGAGTTTTTATTGTCCCCTCTACATTCATTCAGCACTATTCACTACGAAACACTATGTACTTAAAATGTGCTTAACCTTGCCTTCATTTATCCCTGAAAATACACCAAACCCCTTCATTTGTGGTCATTAATTTGTGAAACAATCCTTTAATTTGACCTTAAAAGTAGATTTAAGGCATGAGTGTGAAACCCCTTAATCTTAAACATACAGCATTAATTCAGGAGGTTCTGTTATTTAAGGGGCAAATTTGAAAAAAGGAAGGGGGCAGAATTCAGTAGTTTTACCCCTTAATCTGTGCACTTTTCCCCTTAATTTTCCTTAATTTCCTGGAAATTAAGGTCAAAATGAAGGTAATTTTAAGGGGAAAATTAAGGGGTTGTGTGACTATGGCACTTTAACCATAGCAACCGCACTTTGTGCTGTTGTATAAAATAATCATCCGGTCAAAAAATCAAACATGTGACACCAGCATTAAGGCGAACACTGAGGAGGATACGTTTAGCTGTTCATATTTATACTTTTCTAATTCTGACAGTCCTTCAGGAGTTAAACTTGGCTGATGTACCAACTGATAGCCGAAGCACCGTGCAGGACACTCAAGAGAAAATATTAGAAAAATTCACGAAGCAAAATAATGTTAGAATGTAGCATGAAATGCAAACAACTCATGCAGCAACAGGTAGACCTGTTAAAAACCTCCCCAAAGAAGGGATAAGCTACTCTAAGCACTAGCTCATGTCTATAAAAGTTTGTTAATCTCTTACAAGTTGCTTAATGAAAGTGGACTCAGGAAATATCAGATGGACCGCTCAGGTAAAGAAGCCGAAAACTGCTGAACGTGCTTTGCAGGGGATATTTCACCATGATGTCAATTTAATGAGTGGTTATGGGTGTTTTGTGTCCTATCCCACATTTTAAGCATCGTTTAATATGAAAATGAGGCTCCAGTCTGTCGATGCAGACGGTAAATCTAAGGTAAAAGTGACTCGCCAGACTGCCGGCACTTTACAGCACAGATATATTCTGTGATCATTTTGCACACTGTACAGATCTAGTTGGAATATTCATTTTTTTCTGTACATTTTATTATCGTAGTTCCAAATTTAATTTGATAAAGTCATTGCACAGTGTTCCGGGTCGACCCAGGGGTTCATTCCACTGCATGTTGTACTTGTGTAAGTGTGTATGTGACAAAGAATTTTGAATAGCAATGTAAATACAATGGCATTGACTGTATACATGTTAAAAACCCAAGCCACACACTAGGGCAGTGGTCCCCGACCTTTATTTCGTCACGGACCGGTTTAATATCAGAAACTATTTTCACGGCCCGTCCTTTAAGGAGTGGCAGATAAATATACGTATTTATACAAATAAATGATACGCATAAAAAAATATAATAATGGGGTATCTTTAAAATATAATAATAAACGTAAATCCAATGTGTACTCGCAGCTTTATTAGCAGCATTTTCATACAAGTTTTTCTGTGCAGCCCGCGGACCGGTACCACATGACCCACGGTCCGGTACTGGTCCGTGGCCCGGGGGTTGAGGGCCACTGCACTAGGGCATTAACAACTCCAGATTTTTTCAAGTCGACTAATCCATCAACAAAGTTGAGTTGACGAGTCGTTTGTTGACGTCATCACACACACTGTCTAACACTGAGCAAATTTTATTAAAGTTCTCTGTAACATTAACAGTCAACACCACAATTAAACTAAACTAAACTAAACAAAGGGTCATACCTTGAATTTTCTGGCAAATTTAAGTGTAGAACTGAGAGTGGGAACAGTTTAAGCGGCGGCAGGACAACTCCCTGCAGTGCTAGCATTAGCCATGTTAGCTAGTGGAGCCGTTTCAGATGCAGAGCGCCGATTCTGTTACTGTACTTTAACACCAACTTGCAGGTTTCCGTGCTGTTTGTGTGTCTAGAGTGAAGGATCTCCACACATGTGATGTGTGTCTGTCTTCTCTGCTGCGTGCCTCTCGTCTTGTTGTGGTCTTGTGTTTAGATTCCCCTCGCGCCAACGGTGCCGCCCCTTTTATGAAGAGACTATAATAATTGGTTAAACCAAGGAACGCGTGTCAGCATCAGCCAATCAGAGACAGAGATTGCATTGTGTACACAAGTGAGGGCAGAGAGAGGAAAAATACACACAACTTTTTTTTTGTGTTAATGCCCTAACACACACACACACACACACACACACACACACACACACACACACACACACACAC
>JBBPDC010007778.1:0-13682 GCA_037974485.1 Hemigrammopetersius urotaenia | reverse complement strand
CATGGAAGCCTGCCAGCCTCGTTCCTGTACGCTCCGAGGTAAATCAGAGTGTGGGCTTCGCGGCCCGCACTCTGACACCAATACATGTTCTACAGTGGGAATTTCTCTCTCACATCAGGCTCAGATGACTGTTTGATTTCTCCAAAATCCAGAGCATGAGAAAGGTACATTTTTTTAGATGCTGGCTTAGGGCTTTCACAGATAACACACAGCGACAACCAGCCGGGAGACATAACTCTTTGTTTGCCAATGCCACAAAGATTTAGGCATGACAGGCCACCGTGAAATGCTATTAGCAAAAATACTGATTTATATCATAATTTATATCTTTTTTTTATTTGCAAATGTATGCAAATTTTGTTGGTTTTGCCATTTGCCTTTTTATTTGATCAAAATATGTGGATAGAAGTCTGGATGATATCCAAACTGTTTTAAACTTCAAATTATGGCTAAAAACAGGGGTTGACATAAGTGGTACGCACACCAGTTTTTAGTCTTCACAGTGCAAATACGTACCTAATTTGTGACTTCATACTGCATGCAAGCCCCCACCACCAACCCCTCCACGCCCCCGGAGACATAGACCTCGGCACGTACAGATCACCCCACCCCCGGACCACGACGAGACATTTTTTTAATCCCCAAACTGCCCCCCTGAACCATGCTGAGACACAGACCTCTGCGCAGACCTCAATTTTGGTGCGTACCAGTTAATTCATGTAAGTACTCATTAGAGGACTAGAGCAAAAAAAAAAAATGTCAACCCCTGGTTGTAAATCAGGGACTAATTTACATGTTTATGATAAATGCACAGCGGTTACACAGTTTTAACATGTCCTTATCATTTCACAGATTATAATATACACTTAATTTTCATAGGTCAATTATTAGGCCATTCTGAACCCTAGGAAGACTAACTATGTAAAGAAGTTTCTCCATAAAACCATTCACCAACCTGTTGACAATATCACTACTGCCAGATGTGTTTAGAGCCTACGATAAAACTGGATGACACACCAGGGATTACCAGTAGTTGTGTGACAGATTTGCATAATGTATGCTGGATATTGTAGTGAAAGAGCAGCGATGGATTAAAAAAAAAATCTTTTTATTATCCTTCATTATCATCCTTTTTATATTCCTTCTAGATGATTAATTGGCATTGTAATACAGGGCACACATTATTCTTAACAATTAGTCAAGATAAAGTATTCAGCATTGTATTTGTATTCAGACTGTCCCAGCCTCTGGTGTTTTCCTCCTTTCAGCTCGCTACAAAGGCCACAAAAGCAGAGATTTGTACAGAAGTCCCAATTTTCTGTCAGTTGCCCATTAATAAAACAGACAAAGCATTGTGGGGGAAATGTAAACAGTTTGTGGCTCAAGCACCTTCCAGTCATGCGCTTTTAAACATTGTTCTTTGTCTTATGATCAATACGTTTTATCTGTTCTGTCTGCAGTGGTCTCTCCTAATGAAAGTGTTTGCCTGTGCTCGCTCACACACTTACATTAGTCTGTTGTGAAAATCAATAGCAGGGAATGAGTGTTTTGTAGGGGAGAATGACGACCCACCGCTGTACCAATAAACAGAATTAGATGCTGGAGAGAGTTGATTACAAAAGAGTTTTTTGAGTCTAACAGTAGCCATCATTAGCAATTAGCATGACACATACTTAGATATCCTGGATAGATGGCTGTGTATAATGTTTGCCACACTGGGTGGTTTGTGCTGTTGTCTTGGTATAGAATAAAAAGTGTGTATACCAGTCCAGCACACAGTCATCTCATCTGACTTGTGGGGGAGCTTGGAGTGATGAAAGAAGCTGGCCATGTCTGATTATTTGTGTTTTGATCCATAGTGTTAGTGGCTGGGTGTGTCACTTTCCTTGGGAAGAGATGGCACCGAGGTGTACTATGGGAGGAAGATGTTTCAGCAGAGGCAGTGTGATGCTCTAAGCATGTTCTGTTTGGAAACCGTGGGTCCTGCATCCATATTGATGTTACTTTGACACAAAGCATCAACCTAAGTACTGCCGCCGCAGCCCAAGTACACATTTTAATGGTGAGTGTGTTCCCTGATGGGAATGGCCTCTTCCAGCAAGATGAGTGTGACACACTACAAATATTGTTCAGTAACAGATTGTAGCACATGACAAAGTTCCCCGGATCTATGTGGGATGTGAAAGTGACCATTCATACTGTACACAGTGTGAACAGCACAAAATTCTTCCTCTGCATTTAACCCTTTCACCAAGCAGTGGGCAGCCGGGAACACAGTACCCGGGGAGCAATGTGTGGAGATGGTACCTTACTCAAAGTACCTGCATAGCAGTCTTGGGAATCGAACCCCTGACTTTCCTAGAGAACCACTTGGCTACCAGCTGCCCTATAACTACCAGCAGTTCATCGTTACATAAAATAGATCAATGAAACTATTTATCTAATTTGTGAGGTGTCTTGGATTGAAAAATATAGGAAAACATGTTCTTCTTATAAGATTCAGAAGGAGGGCAACTGTGAAGACGAAACCTCAGCTATGGGGAAAATATGCATTTTTACTCGGATTGTTTTGTTCTTGTCCAAGTTTGAAATGCAACAGGGATTTCAAGCTGAAAAACTGAAATGACCTTTGGGCCAGTAGCAAAGAAACTGAAGGCATACCCTTGCGTGTACCACCCCAGGGACATGAGACACACCAGGTGGTAGACCCTCGGTACTCTGGATGGCATGCTAGAGGCCAGATACACACTAAAACAGCTGCACAACATCTGGGTAACAATGTCTTGGTATTATAATAGGTTGAAAATTATGGAATGCCTTGTTATAACTGCCTATTCTTTGGTAACAGACAAAACTGACAGATTTTGAGGCCTCTGAGCAAAATCTCCCACAATAATTGTTATATCCTAGAAAGATGGCCAATTCAGAAAACTCCAAATCAAATACCCAAAGAGCTGTTGTTCATTAGCCACCCTAAACACCTGTAGTGTTGTCGTTTTGGCTTAAGGCTGGGATGTAAATCAAGATGACTTCATTAAATGTCATTACATGTATCGGAAAACATAGAAGAGCCCATTGTAACAGTAAAAATGGCATCTGCTGCTACCATCAGAGGAAACGTTTTTCCCGTTTTCCTTTGACTTTGCTTGGAGGATGAAAATGCTTAAACTTCCCATAGATTAAGGACTAGAAGCCAGTAATATCCTGAAGGGTGTTGGTGTCCTCCACTCTTGATGAAATGCGTGCTCTAAGGCTCTGCTAATGTGGGGAATTGGAAGTGTCATCAGCACGTGGTGTTCAGGGACTTTCTCTCCTTAACCCTGCGTCACTTCTTCAGCTTTATGAACGCAACGAGATGAGAGCTGCTTAATTACGGCTTTTAAGTCTTTACATTCCTAAGTGGTGTTATGATAATGACTCTGAAAGCTCACTCAGAAAATTAGACCAATTTCCACATAATAGTGGAACACAGTCAGACATTTGCCTTATTTAGGTGCCCAACACATTATGTAAATCCTGTAATCAGTGCGACTGATTCTTCAGTTTGATGTGAATGGCTTTTCTTGGAGATATCATGGCCCCAACAGACCAGATGCATAAGAGTACATTTACAACTACATGGATCACTATCCAAAAGACCATTTAGTTAATGACCATTTAGTCCCAAATCTGAAACATTGTATTACCTGTACATGGCCAAATATATGCAGACACTTCCATATGAGCTTGTTAAAATAATTAAAAAAAAACATTAAGAGGGAGTTGGTACATTTAATTCGCTGCTTATATCTGGGATAGTTTTCCACTGTATGCTGGAACATGGCTGTGGGGATTCCTTTCCATTCAGCCATAAAAGCATTGAGAAAGTCAGATACTGAGTGATGCCTGACTTGCAGTAGCGGCTTGTCATTGGAGTGCTACTCTGTGAAGCTCCCAGTGAAGAGTTATTGTGATGAAATGAGTGTTGGAGCCACAAACACAACATTTTGACATGCTTCATAAAAAACCTCAGTCCTGTTCTGTGGTCTCCACAGTAATGGCATATTCAGTTGCCTAGGGTAGCTCTAGCCAGGCAGAACTTGGCAAAGTGACTTGTTGGACAAGAGAAGCCTTAACCCTTTGAGGTCTGAGGCCTTTCTGGCACTTTGAGGCAGTTTGCTACACCTTTACATTTTTAAGTATTTCATCTCAGTAAAAACGTCTCTGCCAAAGGTGATGCATTCTGGAAGGCCTCAGCAATAATAATATGTGTGTAAATTAAATGTAATAATTTTTTTAAAAATATTGTTTAAACTTAATATGACAAAAACTATTTTCAAACAAAGTAAACAAAACACCCTAAATATGTCTGAGCAATATGTGTTGGCTACAAAAAGGTAAGCAGAGCATTCAGAAATGTTATTTAGTTTTACTTGTGACAATGTTTCTCAGTTCTACCCATTCTGTTACCTGTGTTACTCAGTGGGGATGTCCTGGCTGTACACTTCTTTTTATACACATATTAACTATAGGGTGTGGCTGAACCTGCTAATTACAAAGGGGCATACTTTTGCAGTGTCTACTTCTATTGTTAAAACAAGTCTACAGATAACACACTTTTGTGCCTTTTGGCATTTCATTGATTTCATAGATTGTTGTTAACTGTCATGAGTTGTTATGTAGTAAGACATCTGCCGTGACATGGCATAGTTATGTCGCTCCAATGTAGAAAGGTTAAAGTAAAGTATAATCATGTGTGTTTTTCCAAGTGCATAACGTTTAGACTTGGCGTTCACTTGCTGAATGCAACTCACCTCCATCCCCCTCTAGTAATGGCTCAGATTGGTTCACATTTGATTTCCTATTAAATAAGTCAAGTTTGAGAACAACTCGAAACAACCTTCATTCCATTCATAAAAATTAATTACACCTTCAAACATCAGCTCCTTTCATATAGAAGAAATTGTGTTAAATATAAATATTTTTTTAATCAACATTCATATAATCCCTAAAAGGAAAGTGCAGTCAGGGGCACAAGGGCATTGACAGTCAGGGGCACAAGGGCATTGACAGTCAGGGACACAAGGGCATTGACAGTCAGGGACACGTGTGACATGCCAGGTAGAAGTGACTCAGGCCAGTGTCTGGAGGAGGTATTTCCACCTGTCCCTTCGTTTTCTCACTTGTCATCTGTTTTCAATTATCACTCTCATTAGGCATCAGTATTGAATCCCTCCCTCTCTCCACAATCATCTCTCAGACATGAGTTCTGACTCATTGTTATCATTGTTATTTTCGGACTTACTTTCCATTCCTTGCATCTACTTCATTGTGCTGCCTGTGAGCTTCCTCGCTTCTCTTACTCGCTCCTAATAAAGTAATCCCCTGTACATGTATTTGCTTAGTTTGGTCAGTTAGTGTCTCTGTCTCCACCCCTGCTCTGCTACTCTCTGTTTTACTCCGTTTACTCTAGTTTCTTCCTCTAGTCACTTCAGTGCCCTTTTCTCTTTCGCACTCTCACTTCCCTAATCCTATACTCTTCCGGGTTATCTGTCTGTTCTATTCCTCCCCTTGTCCACTTGCCATAGCGTCCTTCCTCACTAGTCCTCATTCCACTTTTCCAGGCATAGCTACCCACTTTCTTAATCTTCTTGTAGTTATTATTCTGTCTGTGTTTCTTCATCCCTTCTCCACCTTACACTTCTGTTTCCCTGCTGTTCCTTTTATTGTCTTTTGTTTTCCCATTCCCGTCTTTACCTTTTTTTCCTTTTCATTTTATCATATTTTATTTAAATCTATTTTTTTTTAATTTTGGAAGAAAAAAAAATAGATAAATGCAACCTCCCACTCAGCTGCTTCGTTGCACAGTTAGTAAGAACAGGATTGATCCCTGTGTTTGTCAACTCCCAGCTGTTGTTGTCGGTTAATGGATGTAAAAGGCCAGAAGCAAGTTAGTGTTCAATTTTTTTTTTACAAAAGCCTCTCACAATGTATGTATGGTGATCCTCCAGGTGTGAAACACATGATAAGGAAGGTAAAAGAGAAGCCAGGCAGTGAACTGCACAGCAGTCACCGCCACTCCTACACTCTATTCCCACATCCTCTCCTAAAACGAAGCACGGAGATGCTCTTCAAAAATGTGCACACAAGCATTTAGACCAATCAGAAGTCTTTTGAAACCATGTCTTCTTGTCAGACAAAACAACTCTTACACAGTGAGTCAGTTAATCATGCTTGGAGATAGAAGCATTATAATTCCAAGAGCACCACAGTGAATGTGTCATGATATGGGACTGCATCATGATATAGGGCTGCTTCTTTTTAAATGGTACACATCCTACAGGAACATTTGAAAAGAATGATGTTCTGGGATATATTTAAAAAGGTTTAAGAAACTTATAAGCAGAAATCTTTGGACCTTTCAGTATCATAAGTCCAAGCAAGGGGTGAGTTTGTATGGTTGCACCAAGTTCCTGACTTAAATCCCAATGAGGGAGGGTTTTGAATTAGTGTGTCCAACAGACTGTCATCAACCTTGAGGGATTGATCTTTGCCAAGAGGAATGAACCAAAATTGAACTGTGGTGCTCCAAAAAGTAAATTCTGAAAGCTTCTGATAGCTATAATTGCCATCAACAGCTTTTCACCAAAAGCACTAATAAGCACTAATTGTTTGTGTCTGCATCACTGTACGGTAGAAATTGTTGTTGCCTTGCACTGACAATGAGGTCAAATTCACATTGTCCCCTCAAGCTCTTCCCGGAGCCCCCAATTTTCTTCCGCATGTTGCTTTTTCCTGTAGTCAGAAATAATTAGGAATGCTTGTCAGCAAGACTTCAGATAAACATGTTGTTTCAGGTTTGCTAATTATCACAGCATGGAGGAAATACTCCAAGACGAATGCTCTCCTTAGATTCTCTTATCTTGGTGATGGAACATTCTTCTTTTGAGAGGAAGATGATAAAAGTCCTCTCAGTGGGACACTTCAGCTGCCATTTCCCATTAGGCTTGCATTGTTTGAGCCCATCTGGAATGAAGAATATTGTGAGAATATAATCTCCGACTTTTCATTCATGTTGTTGTTCTTAGTTTGAAGTAAGTTTTATCTCGCCTTCTTCTTCTGTAAGAGCCTGAATTAACTGTATTGCAGCACCAGCTTTCCTGGCTACTTAATTAGAAACACCTACTTTGTTTTATTTCATAGACTGGCCACTTTATTAGAAACCTTGTACTTCCTATCCCTGGGCATTTGTAGTTCCACTCATCTTATAGGTCCACTATATAAATGTACAGTTACTATTTCTGTGCCAGTGCTGCACTACACTACATCAGTTACACTAATACTGTGTTTGTTGTATTTATTATTTATTATAGTTCAGTGACCAGTTTAGCAGTCAGGGTTAGGTGACACCACAGATATTCCCAGTGGACGGAGTTAACAGAAGATTAAATTGTCGGACAACACATAGCATAATAAAATCAGTATTTTTTTTTTTTGGGGGGGGGGGGGGATTTCTAAATGAGTGTGAATTTAAATTACAATTCAGTTTTGTATTTTAAGTGCCTGATTTTGAGACCTCAAGTAAAGAAATAGCTGAAATGTGTCTGATAAGTAAGAAGCCATTTTGTCTGATTTCCATAAAGATGGGATTGAGTGTCTCCAAGGGCTGATGTTTTCTTTTTTTATCTCGGTGGTAGAAGCAGCAATAACAGAGCAAACAATTCCACATTTATGGCAGAAAAAGCGAATGACAATTACTGCTAAAGCTGGCCTGAAGTCGAATAATGTAGACGTTTGCACTATTACTCTTGTTAACTCTTTATTGTCTTATTTTCATTCCTCTTGTTGCACTAAGCATGTTTATGGCAAAATCTTCTTATGAATTATATGAAATGAGCTGCAAGAATGGTGAAGACATTTAAACCAGTTCTTCAGACACTAGTCTTTAAAATTCACATCTTCAGGTTTGGTCTGCTGTTGACTTCTGATCATTTCTTTATCTTTTCTTCTCGAAACTAGATCATAGGTAACAGTTGGGTTGTGTATATTTAAAGTAAAGTAAAGGGCCCTCTTATACTGTCACGTGGGAACACACCACAGTACAGCACACAGTGTGTCCAATGTGAAATTCCTTCTCTGTATTTAACCCATTCTCCAAGTGAAATTGTGGGCAGCCAGTATCGCAGTGCCTGCGGAGCAATGGGAGAGTACCGCAGTGGTGCTGCTGGCAGTCTTGGGATTCAAATCCACGGCCCTTTGATTGCAGGGACCACTCCCTAACCACCAGCTTGCGATGAACCCATAACAACTGCTTGGAATGCTGCTATGCTAACCACTATACCACTAACACACACACACACACACACACAAATTTGTGTGTGTATGTAATGACCTAAGTGAAGTCCGAGCTGACCCCATCTTTTAGATGTGCTACTTAGGGATGCAGCAAATAAAAGCAAATAAATAAATAAATAATACATTTGCTGAATACAATTCTGAACCTTGCTCTGTTTGTACCCTTTAATGATAAATAATGGATGCTGCTTACTTTGTCTGTCTCTGCTTTTCCACCTTCTTTCCATCACAGGAACTTTCTAAAGCTAAATAAATAAGTCATTGTTGTGTACCTTCTGTATTGCTGGTAAAACTGGAGACTGAGTCATTCAGGTTCAGCAGAAGATGAACTGTTCCACTAGCATGACCATAAGACTCCCTCAGCAATAAGCATTTTAACGTGCTAAGTGTGTGCGTGTGTGCATGTGTGTATACACTTGCATTTACTTTATTTGAAATGCCCGGTGTCTTCCTGCTTTATTTGAAACACCTTCGACAATTTTACTATAATAATACCCACCTTGTGCCTCCACTCAATGAGCTAGTTATTAGAAAAAACACCTTGTGCTTCCATTCTTTGGCCATTTTCTTGCTCTTACAGTATGTTTTCTATAGATAGGTTTACAAATACAGACTGCTGCTGCAGTTTATCTTCCTCCCTCACCTTTGAACATCTCTGTATTTGTCCTCTGCTGCCTAGACATGCAACCTTGAGAAGGAAATGGCCATGACACATGTTTGGGTTTTAACTAGGTAATTAAGTTCTCTCAATTACTTAGTAAGACATAATCTTACTTCCAGTCACTTGGTAAGACTTTGGATCCACCCACTTTCCAGCATCACCTCTATGGACTTGAATAGGACCAGTAGGACCTCACACCAAGCAGGAAACTTTTATTGGTTTCACTTTATGCACTTTTAACTTTTTTGCCTGAACTGAGCTGTAGGTGGATGAAAGCTGCAGGAGACATCATGGCTGGGTTCTTCTGACTGTGTGTCATAGTGTCACAGATTTATTCAGAACCCTCTTCTGGCATCTTTCTGAGCAACAAATGGCTTCTTGTCCAGTCACTGAGATAGATGGAAAGAAAGAACCAGGGGCAAGCTAACAAGTCCACCCCACTGACATTTCTAGCTGAAGGCAGGAGAAAAGGAAGAAAACAAGCTTTGCTTCACTGTGTCAACATTCCACACCAATGCCTCCAATCATCAAGAAAATCTCTGTGTTGTTGCTTGAAATTTTACAGGAACATAAACGATTATGTAAATATGTGAAATGTTATTCCATTGTTATCATGTTACAGGATCATCATGCTTATTGTCTCTCATTTCATTGGTGCATTTTGGCAGGAAATAAAAGGAATAATATATTGAAACATCCAGAAATATTCCTATGATCTTTTTTCTTTTTTTTTCTCTGTGGTATATAGGTACACCCAGACAAGTAAACTCTTCCAAAGTTTTTATTGCCAGTCTGGTTCTGATCATTACATCTCAATTGACTTTTGTATTCATGCTTTTGGATCACAATTGCAAAACCCAGACCATATTATTGTTGGCAAATTTAGCCACTTTTAAGAAACCAGTAAACCTGGGGATGATGGTTTATGAATGTAGGTTAAACTTCAGATATTGTTGCCTTTTCTATGGGATAATTCATCAGTGCATTTGATGTGCTTAGTCAGTCCATTGTAAAGAGCAATCAATACAATTATATGCCCCCCCTCAAAGATCAATGACTGGCAAACTGGGTTCAACTCATGTGTCTTGGTGACAGTGGCATCAATCTTGAATATCCTTAAACACCTTTAAAATCCATAACATTCTTGCTCAGATTTGACCCAAAATAAAGTTTTGTTTTTTCTTTAATTTATAAAGCAAATTCTGTTCTACCCATATGAGTGGACAAAATAGGCTCCATCATAATGTTTCAGTTCCGGGGTGGAATGCAATGTGTGAAATTCAGCGAACAAATAGAAAATGTGCAATAAAATTGAAAGGCTGTATTTATTTTTCAATAAAAAGAAACAGCAAGCTCACTGAACAAAAAGATTAGTAGCTTGTTCCATTTCTTCTTTCCTAAATAACCAATACGGATTACACCAGTCTCCATAATGGAAGGACACCTACATAAGCCCTTTATAAAGGCTACTTTAGTCAGTTTAGACCAATTGGTGATGCTCACTTTGTCTCTTTTGTGTCCACACGTTGTAGTTTCAGTGTTGGATCACTTTTTTTTTTTTTTTTTTTTTTAAGAAAACAAAAATAATTTTCTTCTCTCATAAGAAGAAGAAAATATGCAGTTTTCCCTTTAACTAAATTCCCCATGATATAAGCTCACCCCACTGACCTGGGTTAAAGCAGCAATACAGCAGAACTGCCTTTTAGTTGTACTCGAGGTGCGCTACTTCAAAAAGTGTGTTGGTTTACTGCAGTGGCTGTGATGAACAATGGAAATGGTAACCTTTAAAGTTATTTTTAATTTTTTTGTTAAAAAAAACAAAACAAAACCCTTTCTAGACCTTCTGGAGGTGCCCTTTAGTCAAAAACACACCACCTGTATAATTATGAGCAAATGAAAACAACTCTTATTTAAATTTAAGGTCAAAGGATTGGCACGCAGCTCGGAATGTTGAACATCTGAAGCTCTAGAATTAATTATGCATTTGGTTTATTCTGATTTGTTCAGTGCGCAAACAGAAAAACGTTGTGCTAGAGCCATTGTTGTATAGAATTATTGGCATTTGTTGTAGTATAATTATCCGTTTACATTAAACGGTGGTGTTATCCACAGTAACTAGGTAATAACTCATGCCAAGAATTGATGTAGAAATGTGATGTCATGTGATGCAATTTTTACAGGGCTAAACAATCTGTTGAGGAGACCGTGTGCCCATCAAACCGAACCATCTTTTCTAAGAAAAGAAAGGATGAAAAAAATCCAATATAATATAATATATTCGTTATTACAGAAACCTTCAATTTGCTTTGTGCAACTTTCAATATTGTCATTTTGATGGGAATCTAGACAGCTAATGTGATAGAAGTGATGACTAACATGTATATTTACATTTACAGCATTTATCAGACATGTATATGTATGTATATGTACAGTTGTGGCCAAAGGTATGCGGATGCATGACCTTCACACTTCTATGAGCCTCCCATGAACGTTCCAAACCTAAACCATGGGCATGGTTTTCAGCAGTTCAATTAAAGGAGTGTTTATGAGGTGAGGCACTTCCTAAAGGTGTCTGGTTGGGTTGAGGTCCGGGCCACTTGGTGTCTGAGCTGTTGTAGCTTTCAGATGCTTCCGTTGCACAATAACAGCACTTACAGTTTGGGAAGCTTAAGCTGGGCAGATATTTCTGTGACTTAAGAAATGCCACGGTCAAAGTGACTGAGCCCCACCCATTCTACTGCCAGTGTTTGTTTATGAATATTGCATATACAAGCTGGTAGCCTGCCTTCTTATAATGACCCTGGTGAGCAAAAGCAACTAATGTTGACAGGATAAGTAAATGTTTTGCCCATATTACAGCTCCCAAAGTGCAGCATAACTTTAATAAAAGTCCAGTCAGGACATATCCTTCACCATCTGGGAGAGTGGTTGTTAAGCAGGTTATGAATATGGATGGAGTGAAGTTGGACGTACTTGAGGTTATGGTTGAGGGACAAAACATATTCTTGTTTACTCCGTCTCTGTCTCTGACATGTCTTATTGGAGTTCACCTTCTCTTGGCCTGTCGAGTGTCTCTAAATTGTAGCTTTTGAGGAAGCGCACCTTGAATGCCACTTCTGTCTTGTTTACTCTTTTTTAATAAAGGAAGACATCATAGTTATTCTGCCTTTTTTTCATTGAGAATGACATTCAGTCAGTGATAGGACATGTTTAATCATACTTGTGTACCCATATTCTGACAGTCAACAAGTTGTAAGCATTTGCAGAGCTGTAGTGTAGAATAACAGCTGTGGTAACCCGGGATAGATGAAGGTGAAATGAGATTTGTGGATGAGCAACAGGAAGGATGTCTTCTGGGGGATGCAATGTCTGGCAAACCACCATTCCTGTTCTTCGGTACTTATTTTCACATTGAAATTCAAAGAGAAAAGAATTGGCATGCTCACTGAACTGCTGTAGACCTTTAGAATGTAATGTCATGATGCAGGGCCTAAAGGGTGAAGTGGCATTTGGACAGTGTTAAACAGTCTGTGTAGGTGAGGTGTCAATATCAGGTCCATCACTGAAGGTCTGTTGGTTTGGATTGGATGGAGGTCAGTGCTGTGTGTGAGCTGGCATGGTCTACTACATGGTGACTGAGCTGTTTTTGCTCTTGCAAAATAATAGCACATCAGCTCTAGCAGGGCAGAAAGTTCACTGATTCTTGGTAAAGATGGTCTCCTTTGACAGTGGCACAGTCATTGAGCTCTCCAGTACCAACCATTCTGCTGCAGGTGTTAGTATATGCATGCCTGTGTGATTTCCTACACCTGTTAGCAATGGTTGTGGCTGAAACACCTGGAAAACAATAATGGCAGGGATGTCCACATCTTTTACTGCATATGCTGGCTGAATTGCAATTTCTTTTAAAAAATAAAGCCGTTGGACTTTTTCACTGAATTTTACCCTGGTTGGAGATGGAAATGAGTCGCAGTCCCTTGAAACCAGGCTCTATGTAAAATGAACTTAAATTACTCCACTAGCAGGATTAGTCTGATGGAGCTATCTTGGCGTGTCCCTTATTTGCCTTCAGCCGAACATCTGCTTTTATTTAAAGCCTCCTTCTGCTCTGGGAGCTCCGCGCTTGCCTGATCTCAGCTTATTTACCACTGCTGCACCCCAGACCTGCTGTGTGGAGACTTTAGTGGTACCTCAAAGTCACAATGGCCTACTGAGTGCTCAGGGTGGAAGGTGAGAAGCTGGTGTGTGTCGCTGATGTTTCCACACTCAACTCTGCAAGGTTACCAGTTATGTAGTTTTGCAGAACCTCTCCTCATCCCAGTTGTTGTTTGCTTTAAGACAGATATATGAAAATGATCTAATTTCTGACTGGCTGTTCTATAATACTAATGCAATTTGTTTAAAAAAAAAAAAAAGCGCAGAAGCACCACTCCTTACAAGACGACACATGCAATATGGGCTGTTGTTCCATTTATATTTGAAACTTGGGGGTTCCTGTCTCTTCACCGTAAGAAGCTTGAGATAAAAACTACAGTACCAAAAAACGAATTAACTATCTGATTCATTTACTTAGTTATTCCTTACAGAGCCATGCATACATTTATGTGAATTTGTCACGGAGATAGACACCAGACTGGTCAGGGCCCGCTTTGTAGCGTAGGGGAAGGACTCAGACGTGACTACACAC
>JBBPDC010007768.1:0-13682 GCA_037974485.1 Hemigrammopetersius urotaenia | reverse complement strand
AGTTGACGTTTTGCACTAACTTACCCTTGAACTTACCCGGTTATGTCACATAACCTGCTTTCTGGAATACCCCCCTGGTGTCATTGGTTAAACCCATGTCTATTTTTGCCAAAAAAAGACCATTGGCAACTTGGCATGCTTATTCTGATGATGACAATATATAAACGTATTAATTTTGAGACACGTGTCTTGAAATCCGGCCGAGGAGAGAAAACACAGCAGCAGGCAGCGAGAGTTCCTGAAGAGGCTTATTTACTGAAACAAAAGTTCAGTTTAACGAAAGTCAAACACAAATCATTAATGGTGATGATGTAAGCTCCCCATGGAGATAAGGAGGACCTTCACTCCATAGACAAACTCCCGGGAGCTCATAAACACAGTCTGTAACACCTCTCACTTCACTTTGCTACCACTCCCTAGTGAACACCTCACCTCAGCACGTCAGCCTCCTGCACTGACACAGAAAGGTTGGGAGATTGGGAGAGGGAAGAACATAAGCAGTGTGTCCAAAATTGCGCACTTGCACACTTTAGTATGCGATTTTAGTGGTTTTCACACTGAAAACCGCGCTAAAACTCAGTGCACTGAAAGAACCCGGATGCTGCACTGAAATCGGCCAGAAAACGCAGTGCGGAACGACGCACACTACGCGCACTAAACCGGTGCCATTTTCACCATGTCGCAGAGGAGGCGGGATTTTCAGCGTGTTTTCGAGTTGGATGACAGCGGCAAACAGTGAAATACAAGCCCAAGCGGAGGCGGCTGGTTGGTGTAAATGTGAGGAACGTTAATAAAGTTATTGTACTGATGGACACTGCGGTGAAACCGGCAGATATTCTGGCGGCTGGAGAATCACGAGCAAATGTTAGTCCATCACTTCCGCTAAGTGCAAAACATTAGTGTTCTGTTTAGTACAGCACTTACCCACAGCAGTGCGCACTACACACTAAATATCCGTGCACTGATGCAAGTGCGTTATTTCGGACAAACCCAAGAAGTCAGTGTTTAGTACTCATCCATCCAATCACACAACACGAACACTAACAACCACACATTATAGACAGGTGGACAAATCATTAGGTGCCTCGCCTCCTGGTGCTTGCTGCGCACACCTGGCACCTTATGATTGCACTCACACAAACCCCAGTGACTAGACTGCATAATAAACGGCCCTAAACAAAAAACTGAAAAGGCTGCAACTCCTGGACATGCAACATGCAATTTGGCCTATCATTTAGCCCTTCTTTGACAAAATGATACAAAATTTACAAGGTGTTGAAGACACATGTGGAAGCCTTTCACATATTTTTCCTCAATAGGGATGCATTGTTTCAGAAATTCCATAACTGAAGTGTATTTTAGTTTATGCATAAATCAGAGTGAAGTGATGTCACCAAAAGCCACAAGCTGTGGTGTATGAAAGTTTAACTGACCAAAGTTTAACTGGCAATTCTCTACTTGAGCATCGCCCACTGGCTAATGTCAATGAAATTTTGCACACATCCTAGCGGTAGTACATTATACATCTGTACCGAATGTGGTGCAGATCAGACCCAGTGTAAGCAATTTGGGCCTATTAGGGTCAATTATGTCACATAATTGACCCTAATAGACCCAAGTGAATTCAAGTGATTGTACTCACAGGTTTTGGCCATGCTGGTCAGGAATGTCCAGATGTTTTTGATAATTATTTGATTTGGGCCTCTTTCGACAAGAATTGTGAAGATAGGTCAAAAAATCTAAGACTAGTTCATAAATAGTTCAATTTTCTAATAATGCAAATCATGCACAAAGAAAGAAAGTTATATAAAACATTGCCACGGTTTTAAATTTGACATCCATCATGGGTGTTTGCTGTCACGAGCCGGGCCGTAAGACCCGGACTCGGAACTACCTGGAAGGTCGCAGGACATAGCAGGCAGACAGAGATCCATTCTTCGGGTACTTTATTTACAGGCTTCAGACAAAACATAAAGGGCGCGAGGGCCACAAGAAAACAAACACAAATGACCTAATGTTAGGCGATGGGCTCATGGTGACTGTCACCATGAGCCAAACTTAAATAGTCCCACAATCAATCCAAATCAAACACAGCTGACAACACAAGAACCAAACAAACTTCAAAATAAAAGCCCTAACAAAACCAGAACAGAACAGACAGAAACAAACAGAAAAATAGTGGCCTCTAACGGCCACCAACCGTAACATTTGCAAGTCTTTTTTTTTTTTATTTCTGTCTCATATGTCATAATTTCTGTTCAAAAAAATGTGGGCTATAGCACCTCCCAATGGGCAAAATGGACCAAATTAGAACTGCAACATCTAAGCTTGAATTCTTGGCCTGGGACAGCAATGATTTTTGACATATTTAAATTTTTGGCGCTCCTTTGGCTGATATCGGCCATGTGTTTTATTTACATTAACAGCATTTAGCTGACGCTTTTATTCAGAGCAATGTACATCCGTCCACAACTGTTTCTTAAACCTGTAAAGCAGCTTAAATCCATGTCCACTATTTAACCGAAATACTGTACACATGGTGCACCTATACAACATCTGTCAATTAATACCTAACCAACACCTGCCAAACAATGTGAACACCACATGTCGTTGAAAAGTCAAGAGTTAAGTAAGTAAGGGTTTTTTTAGTAAGCAAGCAGAATGAGAGACATAGTTAGTCGCCAAGGTGCTACTTGAAGAGGTGGGTTATCAGGTTACGCTTGAAGACAGTGAGGGACTCTGCAGATCTGATCGGAAGAAGGCGTTTGTTCCACCACTGGGGGGCCAAGACTGAGAGTCTTGACGCATGTCTTCCTCTTCTTTTGAGCAGCGGAGGCTTGAGACAAGCCATGCTTGAAGCCCTGAGAGGATGAGAAGTGACATGCTGTTTGATCAGTGCTGTTTTGTATGGCGTCCAAGTCCATTGTTACCATTGAAAGCAAGTGTTAAGGATTTGAACTTAACGCAAGCAGCCACAGGGAGCCAGTGGAGGTTCCTTAGTAAAGGTGTGGTATGAACTCAGGAACGTTGAACACTAACCTGGCAGCTGTGTTCTGAATCAGCTGAAGCGGTTTAGTTACCTTCTGTGGGAGTCCAGCTAGTAGAGAGGTGCAGTAGTCCAGTTTGGAGATGACCAGGGACTGGACGAGAATCTGTGTAGCTTACCTTGTTAGAAGGGACAATAACTGAGTTCCTGATGGAAATGATGAGGTAGTGTGCCTCCATCCAGAGGAACTGCGGGTTGAGGCCTGTTTATTTTTGGAAGGGTAAGAGAGAATAAGTTGTGTATCATTAGTGTATAAGTGGTAGGAAAAACCTATTGGGGCTATTACATCCCCAAGAGAACCAGTATAAAGAGAAAGACAAGTGGTCCTAGAACCAAGCTCTGTGGGACACCAGTGGGTAGTCTGTGTGGAGCAGACTGGGTCCCTTGCCATACTACCTGGTACATCCTGTCATCGAGCTAGGATGCAAACCAAGATTGGAGAAAGTGGTTAAGAGGATCTGGTGGTTGATAGTTTTATGATATGGTCACATGATGTTACTTAAATTTGAGAATGTCTTCTGGTATAAAATGCAAATTTGTGAGCTCATTTGGCAACATGGCTGGAGAAATAGAGGCAATTTTGTGCTATAAATGCTTTATGTCATAGCACCACCAAGTGGTAAATATGGATACAAACATTAGGGATCTTCTGCACTGTGGGCTTGGACCTCTAAATAGCACACACCCATTAGAAATTGCTTCAGTATGATAATATAGAAGGCAACAAATAGAACAGAATAGTGTGCTTCGTTAGCTAATTTTATCTTTATATTTTGATATGCAAATGGGAAGACGTCAATAAAGTAGGCAAATCTTTTTGGAGTGGCCCAGAATGTACAGCTACGACCACCTCTGAATGTGTTTGAAGCTGGAAGATGTCAATGGGTCCTCAATGCATATTGTATTTATTCACATCTGTACTTAAAGTTGTCCACTTATGATCAGAAATCTAGTGTGAACAAGGTAAGACCCACTGTGATCATTTAAACTACATTTGTGGTAAGGGATGGATACATTGATCAGATACAATATTAAAACCACTGTGAGTTTAAGTGAATAACATTGATTACCTCCCATTGGCACATATCAATGAGTAGGTTATATCAGGCAGCAAGTTAAAAGTGAAAAGAAAAATGGCCAAGCTTAAGGATCCAAGCAACTTTAACAAAGGCCAAATTGTGAATGCCAGACTTCTGGGTCTGAGCAACTCCAAAACGGCAGTTCTTTTGGAATGTTTTTGGTATGGTTACCAAAAGTAGCCCAGGAAGCACATTCGGATGGTAGGGTCATGGGTGCCCAAAGCTTGTTTTGATTCATATGGAAAGTGAAGGCTAGCCCATCTGGTCCAATACCACAGAAGAGTGACTGTTGCACAGATTGCTGAAGTTCATGCTGGCTATGATGGATAGGTGATGAAACATAGTGTATCGCTGTTTGCTGGCAGAATGATGTTATGCATCAGTTATGCATCATTCCAGCTCATTTTAAAACGGGTTTCCCTTCCAGACTTGCTATAGTTATTAGCCTTTATGGTACACTAGCACTTTTTGAGCATTGGCAGACTGACACACATGTCACGGTCAGGCCAGTGGCCAGTTAGAGCCACTGCTTTTTTGTTGCTGTCCTGATTTTGCCCTGTTCTGTTTGTTTCTGTTCTGTGGACTTTTATTTTGATGTGTTCCTGGGTTCTGCTTGTGTCACGTGTTTTTGTCATTCACCTGTGTTCTGTTTATGTGCTCCCCAGCTGCCTTGTGTTTCCCCTAGTTATGTCATGTATTTAAGCCTGTGTCTGTGTGTGTATCCCCATGTGTCCATCGTCGTAGTTAGCGCCTCATGTCGAGTGCATGTCCTGGTTATCATTCTGATCCTGGTGGCCCGCAAGCCCATTTGATTTCTGTTTTTGCTTTCTGCCAATAAAGTGTTATCGAGCATGGATCTCTGGCTGTCTGCGCCTTCCTGCATGCTCCGAGGTAGCTCCGGGACAGGGCTTCGCAGCCCCTCCTGTGACGACACATATTTGGCCTATGCCTATGTCAGGGACTCATCAGGATACATCCGTCTTTACACCACAGCATACCTTCAGAGGTATTGAAGAGTTAATGCCTCGACAGTTTTGGTGGCAAGAGAGGGCCTTCACACTAGAAGGCAGGTGGTTTTAATGTTATGTTATGTTATGGCTGATCACAGTGATTACAGCTGATCCAGAAATGGACATGCAGGCCAAAAAATATTATTTCTAATTGACCACTACATAGCATTATGAAAAAACTCAGAAGACACCTGTGAGCTCACTGATCAGTACTAAATGAAATTATACTAAAATGAAATGCAGCATTCCTTTAAACTCAGTCTATCGCTTTGTTCTGAGATCATAAGACAAGATACGTGTTGAAGAAATATTATTCTTATTAAAGTTTCCTAGAGCTTCAAACATTATTCATGCATATTCAAGCATTATTCTTATTAATGCACACATGTAATCATTGTAATCAATAACTGTGCATTTTGTTCTTATAGTTGTGTAAGCAGAGTCTCTTGTAGTCCCATCTCTCGTCTCCTTCCCCTTAGGGTGGAAGTTTGCAGTGATCACAATCTTGCTGTGCCATGTGGAACTGTATGTGCCTTCCTTTCTCCTGATATACTGGGAGTGTTAGTTTAAACCATGTTTACAGTGGGTTTATCAGTGTGGGTTGTGTGTGGGAAGAGTCTAGTCCAGGGCGAGGAGACCACTTGTACTGTGGAGCTCACAATTGATGATAAATGTGCTGTGAATAATTTACCTTGTGCTGTCAGTGGCTTGTTTCATTGTTGTGACCCCCAGAGATCCCAAAGCGGTAGAAAACAAACTTAAATCTTAAGAGTAAGTGCACCAAAAATAGCCGTGGGGGTCTCTTACCCCGGGCCACCACAGAAGGGAACAGGGAAGACGGAATCCTCCCCTTCTATATTAGTACACTGCTAGACATTAGATTGATTGCAGCCTTTGCTTTGACAATTAACTACAAACAAGGATGTCACATAATCACTGTTTGGAACTAGATATAACTGCTGTGTTAGTCTCAGAATTTTGAACAATGCCTCTGTAAGACTTCGTCTGACTGTTGTGACTTGTTCCCTGGCCCACTGTGATGTCTGGTGAACCTTCGACTCAATACAGAAGTGGGTCACCAGAATGTTAGGGGAGAGGCTCTGGACTAGAGGTGTGAGTGAATGAGTGTCTATAGCTGTGCTCATTAAGGGCTAAGTGTTCGTGTCGTGTGATTAGTTGAATGCGTGTTTAAATCCTGGCTGAGCCAGAGATTCGGTGCGTGCTGGAGGGAAAGTGAAGTGTCCCTTAGTTCGTAAACGTATTTAGTTTAGTGCTCGCGGTCCGGTGTGAGTGTGCTTGTGACTCTTGCTGTGAGACAGTCTCCGTGAAGCCTTCTGGACTGTTGAGAGTCGGGTTCCACGACAAACGGTGGGGAAGCACTGTGGAGAGGAGATCCTGCAGGAAAGAGGAGTTGTGACACGAGTGTCGCGTTTCGCTAGCTGCTGATTTCCTTCCTTCTCTCTCTCCTTCTCTCTCTTGTCTATTTTCCATCCAAGAGTGAATCTACGCCTCCAGCTCACCTGTGGAGAGAAGGTCCTCCGGGGAAACACGGTGTCTGTTCGGAGTCAAAGGAGGTTCAGATGGGTGAAGGTCCCCCTCGTAGTAGTGAAGCTCCTCAGTAACCAAGATTATTTGAGTTCGATTTTTTGTGCTTTTGAATTTAATAAAGACTGTCTCTCTCTGGAACTTGCGCCGCTTACTGCTGTGTCTTTCTCCCTCAGCCGACATGACAGCCACAAGAAATAAATATACATTTTGATTTTATTACGTCTCGTGGTGAGCTTTTTATTAGTGTTCATCAAAAGTCTCTATTTGGGAAATTCCTTTAACAATAAGAACTTTTACCTCAAGGGAAATTCTTTTGTCCTAAACATGCTCAATGAAACGAGGAATAAAGATGAAGAGTTATACAGTCGTATTGCTGGAAGGATTTCCTGTGGCATTTGGTTCTGCATTTAGAGGCAATGAGTCTTTTGGTGAATGGTGATCCTTAATTCAAATATCATTACACACTATGAAAAAGTTAGTTTTCTGTCTCACAATCACAGACTTCTGTCTGATCAAACTCTACCATTAAGTGACTACCCTTCAGGTGCCTAGAGCTGGGAAGTGGGTAAATCTGCTGTTATTTACAGTGCACCAGTGATCATTCATAACCACCACCACTCAGCCTGTAACTGTTTTATTTTTTACTTTTGGTAAATAGTGGCTACTACTTTATATTTTAATTTTAACGTTAGATTTATTTGTTTTGTAATGCTCTTGTTTTGTTACCTCTACTAAAGTGTGATAATTTCTTTTCCTCTTCCCTCCTTGCATAGACATGTGCATAAACATATGCTCTGCAAAATCAGACTGTATTCAGAATGCCAAAAGTCCAAGAACGCAAGACTTCGCAGAGCACAAAAAGTATCTTGAAGATTTGCTTTGCCCCCAAGCTCACGGAACAGTGTGAGTCTGTGTGTGGTTTTTGTAAGCCATTGTCAGAAGAGCAAAGTTTGTAAATGAAAAGGCAGCAAATTATAGGGCCATCTCATTACTAACAAGAAAATACAGTATTTTAGAATGGCCTAGTCAGAGTCCTAACTGCAGTCTCAGTTCAGTTAAAGGGCCTTGATCTATTACAGATATAGCATATAAAAGCAGATGTGTGTTGTTTCTTGACTATCTGTTTGTATTAACACTAACTTTAGACTTTCAGTTCTTAAAGGTCTGGGGAGTCTGGGGGTGGAGGTAGCTCAGTGGGTAGGATACTTGCCTCTTGCTCAAGAGGTTGTGGGTTTGAATCCTACCTTTGGCATACCACCACTGGGTCCTTGAGCAAGACCCTTAACCCCAGGTTGCTCCAGGGAAAGACTGTCCCTGTAGTTAGGGAATGAAAGTTGCTGTGGATAAAAGCGTCTGATAAATGTAAATGTCTGTGTTGAATAAAAACATAGTGGCATCTGATATATAACAACTATGTTATGTGGACAGATTTTATAAATCTTAAAAAGTGTTTTGTGTATTTGTTAGGGTTGGGACAAAATACAGATTTGGTGAAATATCGCACGCGAGTCCCGTTACGCTCTTTCCCTATATGTGTTTTTAGCCACTACCACAGAAGTCCGTCAGGGGTGCTCCTCATGAGAATGACAGTAAAGCGGCGAAAAACACCCGGCGAAGAAGAAACAACACAAGAGAAATGGCATGTGTCCATTTAACCAGATTTGTTTTTGGAGTTCTATTTTTGGAAAATCTAATTCAAGCCCTTAATATCTACTTCTTTTTATAGAAAGTATTCTGTTTCTGCTTAAAAAAGGAAAACATTTGTTTGTTTTGTATGTAAAAATTAGTGCTGGGCCGTTAACAGCGCGAGATTCTTATCGCGCGATAAAAAACTGTGTGGAGGGTAAATATACATTTTGAAACTAATATCTGCATACTTTAATTTTAGAAAAAAGTGATTTGTGCCCTTTAATTATTTTCAAAGGCATCACAATCTTATGTCTATATCAGGCATTCCTATTACAGCGTCTGAGGTCCGAAGAATGTAAAACACAAAAATCTGTCATTTTGTCATCTCAGATAACTTTAATACAAATGTTAAATTATATATTGCTGTCTCCAGCAGAAAGATAAAGGTGATTGATTATGAGCTCACTGTTAATGGTGTCCTTATCAAACACAAAGTGGTACCAACAAACAAGTTTTACACATACAGGTGCAACAGAAAGAACAAGAATTATATTTTTGAATGATGTTATTTTAGTATTATACTAATGATTAAAGTCATTTAGGAAAAACATTTTGTATGGTGCTCTGCCAGTTTTGCATGTGTGTGAAACTTTCTCATAAATACATTTTGTATATGTTCCATCTTTTAGTGCTTTAATTCCTCTCAATAAAAATCTATTACATTGCATTTTATAAAATAAGCTTCGAGTTTTTATTAAAAAAAACATAATTCAAGAATTTTAATTATAACAATAGCAAAACCATTCCACACCGTTTTCAATCGCTGGTGGATTTCATCCAGCGCTACCTAAATAAAGTAGTGCTACATTTGACCAGCAGGCGTCGCAATAGTAGGGTACTTCACAGCTGTTTGGATCTGTAGGCATGTTACCTTTGCCAAACTGGACACTCTTATTAGTAGGTCAACAGTCTCTGTTTTAGAGAAGCTCAGAATTTATTTTTATTTAAAACAATATTTTGTGTATATACTTCTGGCCTCGCGTCTGTGTTGATCGAGTAGCTCGGGCATCCTCTGATCTCCCCTGATCCCTTGGCAAGCAGCTGTTCCTCCGGGCTCTCGGGCGGTAGCCATGTGACTTACTTGGGAAAGTGGTTTGGATTTTTAAATGTGGGAAAAACAGGAGCTGCTGTGACGCCCCGCAGGACAGGGAGACCAAAGGGGTTTCGGAATATGAAACAACCACAAGTTCAGATATGGGCCACATGATTTTATTGTCATTTGTATTCTTTCAAGCTTGACATGTGGGCTGGATCCATGGCGACCGGTGAGAGCTGATTTCCAAACACCAGCAAGAGAAGCTGCCCCTCTTCTCCCCATCTGAACCAAAGAAACGTCCGAAACACCTTCGGCTTTAACCTTTCACTTTCGCCACGTTTAAGGGCACGACTGTCAGGATTGGGAGCTACTATTTTATGAGCAAAAGGTCTGTTCATAAACGGCGTGAACACACGTCCTGTATTAGCGGAGAGCGCGTTAGCTGAGTTTCGGCCGCCCAGTTTAAATTTAGCCTTCTTCCTTTCGGACTGACCCGCCGACAAACAAAGAAAGATGGACAATCGTAGCAGCCGCTATGTGGAAGATATAAATGTACATCCTGATGATTTTTAGCAATTATCTTCTTGCCTTCAGCTCTATATTCAGATATTTATTATTTCATACCTAGCCTTAATCAGTCGCACGCTCGGTTACAGTTATGAGCTAAACTGTAAATAAACACGAACCTCTGCTAAGCGAGTTGGGATTTTGGTGTAGTTTTGCCCTGGATGGAGTCTTTGTCGGGAATTCACCGTGTTGGAGCTGTAGCAGGCCAGGAGACTGATTCAATGGCCGGCGACTTGGAGTTGATTCAAGGAGGCACTCATTCTTTGGACCCTGTGGTGGATGGAATTTTAATGGACTCCATTTGCCAGCAGCAGGGATGGGTGCGCGTAAACGGTAAGTCAGGCCCCAAACCTTCCTTTACGTCTTTGATGAACCTTTCCCTTGTTAATTTAGTCGTGTCGACCTCTTCAGACACCCGGGCAGCGGTGTTCTATTAAGCGCCTTTTAGTTTCACCAAGCGACTGAAAATGTAGCGACACTGAAACTGTTGTGAAAGGATTCTTGGTGCAGCCGATCTTGCTGTTGTCACGACAGTGGTTAGCGGGTCGGGCTCTAAAATTTAACAGATATCGTTCTCGCGATATACTACGTCACAGTATACTGTACTGTTCTGTTCTGTGTAGATCCCGGAGGTTTACTGAAAGAACACTAACTGCCTGCATTCCCTCTGACAGCGAGGGTGCGATGTGAAATGCTAAAATTGTGAAAACATAGATTTGCTGTGTCGCCTGCGCCTACAAGTGAATGCAGTCCAGTAACAATATTGGCAAAGCAGGCAGAGCAAAGAAGCTCATTCTTTTCAGTGAGGTGTTAAATATGAGATACTGAGTAAATGCACAGAGATGCAGAGTATGCACGATGAGCTGCTGTTCAATGTGAACTTTTATTCCCTGCAGTAATATTTTGAATGAGTATCAGCATGATTTGAGGTTGATAAGATAATTGCTCATACTGCCATTCATTGGCAGGTTATAGTTCTTCTAGGATATTTTATTAAATATCCCATTCAGAAGGCTTTTTCAGGTATGTGCTTGAGTTATCCTGGTGAGTGAGCCTGTTGTCTTCTTGTTCCCCTCATTTTTTTCAAGGAAATAAAGTAAAACATGGGACACAATGATATTATGTTAAAAATGTACAGCTGGTTTTGTCCCAGTACCGCCCAAACCGGAATGGAGGCAGAGTGTACAGGGTGTTGATTAAGTCAATGAACTAATCTCATCCTGGTGAGGGCCACGCCTTGCATATAGTGATTAATCTGTACCAGATATTTGTTTTGCATTGTCCAATTTTTCTTTGTTCTGTTTTTACTTCTCCTTGCTGTGCCTGTGGTAGCCACTAACTGAGACACTGAGACACACATCTGACAGTGAGTCATGGCCAGATATACCAGTGATTACAGTGGATCCTGTTCTTCTGCTCTCTGTTGAGCCTGGGCTTAGTTGCTAGGCATTCCTCTCAGGTACACAAGAGCTCAGATAAATGTACTTTTAGATATGAAAGGAGGAAGAGTGACCACCCAGCTGATGTTCTCAATTGTTTTGTATAGGATTTACTGGTATGTCCCTTATATAGCTTTAGTTTTGCATCTAGGTAAACTGACAGTAGTTAAAGTTTCATGTTTGACTGGCTTGTGTACAGCTTGCTCCTTATATATACCTATTTCTTGGGTGTTTTTTGTCTTAGGCCAGGTGTGGGCACCTCCCGTCCTAGTGGGCAGTGGTCGCTTTTGTGATTTCCCTGCTCACAAACACCTGGTTCACCAGTTAATTGTCAAGTTTAGTGAATGTGTTTTTCAGTCCTTCTGAATATTCTATGCTCTGTTTTATGCTGCCTTGTCGCTTTGGGCGGCTGGTTGCAAATAAAAAATCATGCTGTAATTTAGGGCTGGGCGATTTGGCCTAAAATCAAAATTATATTTTTATATAATTTTTTTGCCCTCATAGTTCACTGACAAGTTTTGTACGGTAAATATGCTCAGATATTACAGGTGAGAGATTTCTGAGTGAAGGATGCATCACTTGATTGTAAAATAACTGAAGAAAACACACACACTCTCTACTCTCTATATTTTTAAAGGGACAGTAATCGAAATAATCCACCTGGAAAAATTTGATCGATTATAGGTTCTGAATGTCGATTTTGATTAATTGCCCAGCCCTAGCTGTAATTTTCTCCCACACTGCATGTTATGACTTTGGGCAGTGGACCAGATCAAAGAGGGAACGCAAAAATGTGGCACCCTTCATGCGAAGGTTAGGGCTTTTTAGGCCTTTAGAGTTTTGAGCCTTGTGAAACTTTCCTTTCTGTACTATAAGCACTGAGCTCGTTCTGGTGGTTCGAAGATCAATATTTCTCGTTTATAAGCTTCTGCAGCCCACGCAGCATGTTTTCTACTGCGATTCTTAGATATGTTTGGGTTGAGTGAGGAAGCTGGGAGAGGACGAAGGTGCTAACAGTCGGTTCTGTGTTGCTGTAGTCATCTCTCTGGATGCATATTCTGTTGCTTCCTCCCTCCACCCTACAGGCCCCTCAGCCTGTGCCTGGGAGAGGCATGAAGATCAGGGTTGTGATGTAAGCACACCTTTCTGTGAATTACTTTGATGGGCGGGCACCAACACATTACTCACGTTGTTCCAGGAGGAAATATGACTCTAAGTGGTGCTGCTCTCCTTCTCCATTCTCTTTTGTGTATCTCCTTCCTCATTTAGGAAAAGCTTGCCTTAGTTTACTTCTTCTTTTTTCAACGTAAGTCATGTTAAGTAATAAAAACCTTGTGACAAGCGCCTTTTTCACGTGCTTGAAAATGTTGTGTCTTCTTTATCCTAGCAGTTACACCATCACTGTTGTTTGGCAATGAAAAAACTCATTGTTTCACTTTGGGGCAGAGTTGCTGTTTTTAGATGTTTAAACTGAACCCAAGTAATTTTGTAACTTTCTGTTTATTATTGTTAAGAATGAAAAACACTGTCAAAACTGTTAGAATTAGAGTTGGGTTGTGGTTTTGCACTCTTCATTATTCTGAGTTAGATTCTTGTGTGTAAGGTTTACTGAAAAAAGGAACTTTGTGGAAAACATTCATCTTTTTTCTTCTTCCTCTTTGTGTGACTGACTGGAGATGATAACACTGTAATGTTGCCAAAAAATCGATTCTCAGATATTAATCATTACTAAAAATTCAATATAAATTAGCACTGATATCGAAACTTAAATGCCAGTTTTGCATCTGCTGGTTCATGGAAATCACCTATTTTCAACAGGCAATGCAGCTCCCCCTGGCTCTCTACGGAGGAAAAAGTCGCACGCACTTTTAAATTAGTCCCAAGCTGGCTGTCTCAGAGCATTTCGGCTTGGACCCTCAGAGAAAACTAGTGCTATGAAATTTTACAGGGACCCTCAGCTCACCCAAACCTATTGGACGAGGTTGTGAAACTCTCCTCCGCAGATAACCAGGGCAACTGTCCTATGAGCACACTTTAAATTATTGTTTGTTAGTATTGGTATCGAGATTAAAATTTCAAGCCTACAACATTTACATTTACGGCATTTGCCAGACGCTTATATCCAGAGCAACGTACATCAGTGCTGGAGTAGTCCACACCATTGACTGCTGTGCCAGGCTAGTCAAGGACTAGGGCTGGGCGATTTGGACTAAAATCAAAATCTCGATTAATTGAACATTTGAACTCGATTACGATTAATGAACGATT
>JBBPDC010007750.1:0-13686 GCA_037974485.1 Hemigrammopetersius urotaenia | reverse complement strand
TCTCTCTCTCTCTCTCTCTCTCTCTCTCTCTCTCTCTCTCTCTCTCTCTCTCTCTCTCTCTCGCTCTCTCTTTCTCTAACATTGGGATGGCCCTTTGTCTGATATCCAGCATGTAAATTCTTGTTCACCTCAGACAGAATCTGTTCTTTTATACGAAAGGTCCTAGCCACACCCATTGTCTCACATTTTGTTTCCTTTTCTCTTGTCAGCTTCATTTATATTGACCTGAGAAATGAAACCACATGAGGCACAAACAAGAGTTCCATCCACACAGAGAGCATGCTGTTCGTGACTAATGTTGAGATTTCTCCCATCAAGTACTGTGACAAAGAGGACGTTGTGTGGGATTTCTCTGTTTGAAAAACTCAAGACCACTTGAATTTGCAGGCCTGTGGTTTCCATGTGAGTGGTTCTCTGTCAGTACACTTCACACAGTGCCGCGAAGTAAGCCCTGGAGCGAGGCTGTTGCTGCTGGATTAAAAAGTAAAAGTGAAGAACCAAAGCAACAAATAAGCCTTATTAGCCATCAATTAGAGACTAACCCAGAAAACCTGTAAGGGGGAGGAAACACAGGCTAGCTTCACTAGAAAGGGTCAACGTTCACTGAAATGGAATTCACTAGATCATAGCTTCTTTACAAGACACAGAAAAGTTTCAGTATGGACTAGAGAATGTAGGCATATGTCAAACTTTACTTTCAGATGTCCCTGACCCTTACTTAGAAAAGGGCTTTTTCAGGGGTTCTTTAGAAAAGACCATATGGCTGCTTAAATGTTTTTTTGAATGATTAAATGGTTCCTCTCCATGAAGTGGGATCTGTTGTACATGGTGAGGCTACTGGTTACACTGGGCCACACGCTAAATTATGGGGGCATAGCCCAAGTTCCTTCCTTATCAGTCGCAGTATGAGTTTATTAAAAAATTCATTATAGTATATATAGTAAAGGGTATTTATGAAAAATTATTCAATCACATTGTGTAACAATGTTTAATTTATAACTTTTAAAAAATATTTAGGCTGCATTAAAAGGGCCTCATTGAAAGTGCCTTCCCTGAAACAACAAATTCAGCACAAAGCTATAGGTGGGATATATTATTTCTTAATATTGTTTGTTTTATTTAGATAATAAATAATAATTTCAAGATTAATGACCTTTTACAATTAAATGAAATTAAGAAATGCAGGAAGAAGTCTTCTGGTTGCATCTAACCAGAAGACATTGCCCAAAAAGTCGCAGTTTTGCGCTAAATATGAATACAGTCCACACGTTATTTGGTTTGCCTTTTTCTTCCCTGAGCTTTGTGTTCTCTTGTGTTTTCTACAGATGTTAAATTCCTTTTAAAAATCACACACCTGCTTGCAAAACAATTAATCTGAAAAACATACATGACTACATACATGGAATTGAATTTTTGCATGATAAGACCATGCTTCTAATTAAAAATGAAATGCAGAATTACAGATGCATTATGCATAGAAATTGGTATATATTAAACATAATATTTGAAAGTATAGTTTAAATGTAAATTATGGCTTGTGTTTAGTAGTGTAATATGCATTTTCATTGGCTGTAACTGTTTTTTCTGTAATATTGACATTAGCATTACCTGTCCCAAGGCTGACAAACATTTCTACACTGTTAAATATTTGTGTATTTTTATTTACAGCTGTCGCTAGGTCCATACTTTAAGTACCAACTTTCACTACCAAGCTTTTACAATTCTTACATTCATGCTACAGATGTTGGCAAATTTCATAAATGCAAGACACAGACCGTGCTGCTGATATTTGGGGCCTGGTTCACAAAACCTAACACATACAGCCATGGTTAACTTATTTTACAAGCACGGTTAAAGGTTCTGTATTATTTAGTCACTCAAGAGTTTAATGTCTATTGTTGCATTTTTGAAAAGCTTATTGATTCCAAAGTGTCCAGTAAACATACATGGCTTTTAGTTTCATACAATGTTGATCATTTTAAAGCAGACATAATTCGGAAAAATGCCATACAATGCATTGAATGTAAAACCATGGGTGACATATTTAGAACCATTTTGTGTTATAATTTTTGGTTAAGTAGCACATTACCTCAACAGACATCCAAGCCCAAGATGTAATTTTATGAAGAAAACTATTGTATACAGAGGGGTGTAGAGTGGAATTTACTCCCATCCCATCCCATGAATTTTGAACATTTGTACTGATAAATTGTATTTGTGTATTCTGATTTTATGGACCCCAGGAAGACTAGCAACTACTGTTGTGAAAGCTAATAAACAATAAACATCGGGTGCCAATAACTGTGAATCAAAAACAGCTTTGTCCTCATAGAACAAACCGTTCCATATGAATTCATGTTCAATGATTTCGTTTACATTTTATCATTTGAATAAGGCAGAAATGAAAAAACTAAAATAAAATGAATATACAAATAATATACCCCTGACTGGTCAGAAACTCACCCTGATTGCTCCAAAAGTTGCTAATCATCTATAACTACAAACTACATCGGCACTGGAGCAGACTAGACATACAAGATAGTTCACCATCCTGATACAGCTTGGTTTAAAATTAGCAGGCAGAGAAATCTATCTTTGTAAGATCTGTGATTAATATTTTGAAAATGGAAAAAATGGAATGTATGCCTGCAAATGTTAACAGTAAAACTTAGGTCAAGTGTCCTTCAAACTGCAATGCAACTTAGTTCACTGCACTTCACTTTCGGTTATCTCGAAAGCTTGAAGATTCAGGTGGACCGTGAGGTTGTATTATTTATATTCAGGTATGGTTATAAAGGGCAACGCTCCAGACTCACAGTGGTGTCATGTGTTTTGATCTACTTTAACAACAATTTACAACCCCTGCAGACAGGAGTAGAAGAATGAAAAAGAAAAGGGCACAGAAGAAAAGGGCAAAATCTTCAAAATACAATATCCAAGTTTGAAAAGAGGCGAACGCAACATGAAAGGCCAAGCAAGTGTGAACCTCCCCTGCGAATGCATTACTGCAGGTTCCAAAATACAGCATATTTAAACTTATCTCCCACCATGCACAGGGACACACACACTCACATACACACACATGCTTACTTCAGGGTTGGCGATTTTGGTGATGTCAGGGTAAAGGTAGTAGGTGAGGCCCGCTCCAGCTCCAGGGAGAGTGACCCCTCTGATGAACAGGATCAGCAGCATCAGGTATGGAAATGTGGCTGTGAAATACACCACCTAAAGAGATACATGCACACATACAGTTTACATACTGTATGTGAAAGGTTGGACACCACTAGTCAATTTTTGAGAGAAAATAAGGTGACATGACAGCTTTTAATTATTATTTGCTGAATTTTACTTACTGTAAAACAAAAATGTAAAATGTGGCATACGTTTGGGCACCCTTGCAGTCAGTACTAATAAGACTCCCCCTAACCCACCCACCCCGGCTGAAAGCACAGCTTGTAAATGCTTTATTTCCACATTTTCTTGCATCATGGGTTTGTGTGTGTGGAGTCTGCATGTTCTCCTTGTGGAGGTGAATTTCTCAGGTTTCTTCCACAGTCCAAAGACATGTTTCAGGTGAATTGTGGAGTGAATGGTGTGTGAGTTTATTCTTCCTTGTAGATGAAATGTCTGAACAACACCACGCCACAGTGGGCCAACGCTTCCCTATTTCAGTGCCAGTCAAATCACCCTGTAGGCCCTTGGCAGTGAGGTGAGGGTTTCACAGAGATTTTTCTTGGTCTTACAGATTCTGTCTTGATTTCTATTAGTCCTCCTTAATTCCCAGTGAATGTTACAAGTACAAAGTGTTCAGATATATTTTATAGCCATCTCTTGCTTCATAGAGAAAAGATAAATGATAATTGTGAAAGAATCGTACTTTTTCACTCAAAAACTCAAAACTTTGACCAGATGGTCATAAACAATTGTATAAAATCTGTGACCAATTGGACCTAATTGATCCTTACATATATAAAACATAAAATATATTACCATTATTACATGCCATTTCTACTTAACTTTCAATGAAAATGCAATTAATTAAATTAAACAAAACAAGTCATTCATCCTGAAATAGCGGCTGACCTTTACAACAAAAAAAAAAAACCCAAACAGTTAAAAGAGACAAAAATGTGGCTTTGTCCTGACAGCGATGATACACTATAGGAGCACAGATCTTTTTCATACACATTGAAACTATACATTACATGGGTGTTCCCTGACCTTGCCAGTGGACTTTACTCCTTTCCAGATGCAGAAATAGCAGATAATCCAGACCAAAAGGAGGCACACTGTTAGGTCCTTGTGTGGCAGGCCCAACAAATCATCATTTGTTACACGCAGCACGCGATTACTGAGGATACACACCAGACACACAGATACACACGCACAAGAAAAAAATACTGGGAAATGCACATTGTCAGTGAGTGTGCTCTGAAATAAAGACCTCTGTAATGAACATGCACAGCTGCAGCAATGGAAGTTGACATGTTGATTTGCATCCTGTTTCTCATACTGCATATGGGGTCACTGTGTACACACAGGTCGTAACACAAACACTGGAGTGATGGATGGATTTCTTTGGGTGGGCTCTAGTCAACAAAGACAAACAGGCTGTTTTCAATTCCCGACCATGTGTTACAAAGCTCTTGCAAAATCTGCATCTAAGGAAAATAACAAATTGAGCGAGGTACAGTCTAAGAGAGTTCTTGGAAAAAAAGGGGTTCAAATTGCTTTGGAAATTAGTTGGTGTATAGTTTCAGCTGTTTCAACTATTTGTGTATGAGGAGGCATGCTACATTTCTGCAGAAGGAATGCCTTCCCACACTTGAAAGGAACAAGGGTCACATTCATCATTGTTCAAGATGTCGGTGGGCTAAAGCTAAATGAATATTGTTATCTTAAAAAAACATATCGTACGGTATTGTAATGTTAAGGAAAAGGAAACCACACTAATTCATGTAATGTTATGACATTTAATTCGTCCATATCATTTTGGATGATTTCCTTTGGTCCATTCATCATAAAACGTTCGCACAATGCTGTCTTGTGTAAAACAATATATAAATGTTTTGATCTGACAATGTTGTGATGATATATCTCTATTATTTAATCTTATATCACTTCTATTCAGTACATAACAGAATTCCCTCATGAATGCTATTACATTGTTTAGTTAGCGCTAAAATTGGTCAGTGGTTATTCAAGTCACTTACTTGTGGCAATATCTGTGTTGATGCAATGCATTCTAGTCAAAAGTTTCAGCAAATTGCTTTTGCCATTAAGCATCTCAGAAGTGCATCAACTGCTCTTATGTCAGATTATTAAAAGTGTCTTCCTCTGTATTTAACCTTTTCACAAAGAGAAGCATTGGGCAGCCCCCGGGGAGCAGTGTGCGGCGAGGGTATCTACCTCAGAGGTGCCACTAGTCAAGACTTTCGGATTGGAGTGCAAACTCCCTAAGCACTTGGCCACCAGTCGCCCCAAGATTATTTTCAGAATAAACGTGCCATGCACTGATATCCACCCATCCTCCAGAGGAGAACAAAGCAAAACATTTCTGTTTGAAACAGTGTCTCTTATCCCCGGATGAGTCTTTTGCAGTCTTTTGAGGAAGGTAATAGTGTGTAACAGGACCATAAGCTGGCCAGAAAATGACACGCAGCAATGTCAGTGATCTGGCGGTCGGGAGAAAAACAGCACACAAAAGCAAACATGAGGCAAAAAAGTCAGGAATTTCATACTGAACTTACAGCCAGAACTCCTCCTCTGGAGAAACAATTTCAAATGGCAGTATTTCAGTGAGGCTGGAATTGCTGCTGAGGGAAACAAACCACACTTAAGTCCCCATAAATACAGACTGAACTCCCATTGAGTTCTATTATATATAATACATTTTGACATTTGCAGGAATTGCTTCCCTGCATTTTGGTGTTATAATTGACATATCTGCTTTAGCATACAAATGTGTATGTGTGTGTGTGTGTGTGTGTAATACATACATTTTACTTATATTATGGACTGAAACTATACAATTATGTATTATATATGTATTATTATGACATATTAAATGCTCTTCAGGTCTTCTGTATCCTCCATTTCAGAAGAGCAAACTGGACAACTGGCTTCATTTCTTTCTTGGCCCGCTGCACGTTGTTGCATCATTAGTTCAGGCAGCCAACAAAAGGCAAAAGGTCTACAGATGGAGCACTTACTTCTGGAGTGCTGTTATGTCTTTACATAAGAACCATACACAATGGAGTGTTGCTGCCAGCATAAAAGCCCAAATATATTGCTGATATTGGAACAAAACTCCAAAATGCTCCAAAAAACTTTTTAGAAAAAGGAAAATATATGTATGTAACATATTATGGACATAAAATTTCCAAGATAGTTTGGAACATTTATATTGGTCCAAATATCCTAAAATTTTTTAATGAAAAGAATCATTTAATGAAAAGAAAATAAGTCAAAATAAGATCAAACTTTTGCAGACAAAGTGGATGATAAAGGTCAACACCTGTTTATGTATGATAGATTAAATGTTGAATGTTTGGATATTCATTTAATCAGAATTTAATTTTCAATGTTAGACAACTTTTACTGCTATTTTGGAATTATATACAACACTATTCATCATTCTGGACACATCTTAAACTTCTTTATTTTCTTTTACAGTACTCTAGCTCTATATTTATTATTTGCACCCTATGCAATTTAGCGCCTTAGTATGTGTGCAAAATTATTTACCTGTAGATGTTGCTGTCATAGTTGTCGCTTTCATTGTAGAGGAAGGACCAGTCAGCGTCTGGTCTGTGCAGGCCTGACGACAGTAGGCTTTGGTTGTAAGTGTGACACCTCTCTGTAGACACCAGTTAACATTAGAGTCACAACCTCCCAAATGGACAACAGAAGACACAATGACGGTGACATGGCTCTTGCAGTAGGAGAGCAAATGTTTTTTTTTAACACTCAAAGAACCATCCAAATGCATAGAAGTTTCTTTATCTGGTCAAATGAAAAAATGGTAAGAAATGTTCTTTAAAGTACTATATGCGCACCAACAAAACAGGTTCTACTGTTATTTCATGTATTTGGTACAATATAGCACCATTTTTCAAACTGTCAGGTCAGGCTTTGAGGCTGCAGGGACCTGGTGGGAATCTTTACTCCTTAGTAGAGCGCTCCCAGACTAAAGTGCATAGTTTACTAACTCTATCATGTATGCTACACTGGGCAAACTGTTCAGGTACACAGTGACCCCAGCGGACTTCCTGGACCATCCTGGTTGACATGGTGAACCAGCAGGCAGTCGAGATAGTGAACCTGAAGCAGGAAGTAGTGTGCTTGCGTCGGCAGCAGGGTAGTGACCCTGCAGAAGGCACATCAAGATTTGGCTGCCACAAAGCCATTGTCCTAGGAGGTGGTCCAAAACCCTTCATCTGCTCAAGATCTCCCCAAACTATCTCTCCCCGAAAAATGGAATGGGCTTGATGGGAAGCTCTCGCCTGTCGCCTGCCCAGCAGACCCTGCTGCCAGCGAGTTCCCAGCCCAAGACCAGCTCCTCGGACTCTCCATCGCACCTGACCCGACATCCACCTCTTTCAGAGGCCCACAAGCTGATCAAAGCCAACTCTTTCGTTGATTCGGAGGAGGCTGGTAACTTTATCGATCGAACTTTATGCTATAGAGGAATGGTGTCACTGGCTCAAGGGTTGCGGTGACCCATTCACGGTCTGGACAGACCACCAGAATCATATCACCATCCAGCAAGCAGGCCAACCCCAGACAGGCTCCAAGGTAAAGAACACACTATCCTGATGATTGTCGATCAATTCTCCAAGGCCGTGAACCTGGTAGCTCTTTACGGACTCCCCAAAGCCAAGACCACTGTCGAGTTGGTATCAGAGCATGTAGTCCGATTGGATCCCTAAGGACATTGTCTCAGACAGAGGGCCTCAGTTCACGGCCAAGTTCAAGAAGGCCTTCTGCCGTCTGATCAATGTCCCCACCAGCCTGTCATCTGGATATCACCCCAGACTAATGGTCAAACAGGAGCGGACCAACCATTAACTGGAGCGCTTCTTGAGATGCAGGATCAACCCAGTCACGTGGTCATTAATGTTGGTCCTGCCTACACTGTCCAGCGGCTCCTTGACTCGCAACACCGAGGTACATGCTTTGGCGAATTTAAAACTATTGCCAAATAAATATATTTTTGCCATGTAAATATACAGATCTGTAGTAATTAGGCCATTGTTGTTATTATTTTTACTATCATAGTTATTATTATTATTAGTAGTAGTAGTAGTAGTAAAAGTAGTATTGGCCTATACATATAAGATACATATATATATATAAGAAACAAGAAACCTAGATGTTTTTACCTATACTTCTGAATACTGCCAAATGGTGCTGAACATGACTTTTAACCAATTACAGGTCTAGTCACCCACAGGGTTTATTTGGCACCAAAAACTTAAAATCAATCATTCTAATGTGATGGGTGTGCCCGTTTTCTCATCACTAACTGGTTAAAACCAAGAAGGCAGGCTGATAGAGCCGCTCTCAAAGCCTGTTTTCTGAGTTGGACCTGTGTCTGTACTTGTTTTTGTGGTTGTCAAGTGAGAAAAAGAGGTGTCGCACAGATCCGTGGAATGGAAAGGCAAGATTGTTTTCACTGCCATCTCACTCACCTGTGGATGTTCCTCACAGCATGACAGCCAGAACCCGGGCAGACACAGCCGGCCAAATCTCCACTGTAACCCAGCATTATCCTGGACCACAGGTGGCAGATCACTCACCTTTGGATTGCCAAACGGGTCTCTTACCCATAAACACACACATATATGTCTCTGGCAGGAACGCTGAACGTTAAATCAGGGGGTTGGGAGAGGCAGATGCGAGGCTCTGGACCGGCAGGAACTCTGTCACGGACCGGCCCACAGCCCATAGTTTGAGAAACAGTGCTATATAGAACCCATTTTGGCTGAGAGTAGAACTGCTCCAGGATGTGTGTGTATAATTCAGCTCATTAGAATGAATAAAGAACATTGGACCAGTTTTATAGATTACAGTGTACTTGAGTAGAAGCAGATATGTACTGGCAGGTGCAGATGCCATTATATTATCAGAGTAAGATACAAAAGATGGCTTTAGCTCAAAGAAAGCAGAGGCTTCTGCTTCCAGAGCTTTCAGAGTCTTCTCCACACAGTCGCTGCTCATGCTACGACCAGAGAGCAAAGGCGTGGTCTGCACACACAAACGACTTATACTCCCTTCAGCTTTTCAACTCAATATCAGACATGTTCTTAGATTTAGAACAGAATCCTGGTTAAACATTTTGTCATATCATGCCATTTAATATGTCTGCCTCTAATATGTCTAACAGGTTAACAGGTTACTTTAACCCTTGTGGTAACTTCTGCATGTAATACAAGGTACTGTACCTGTGTTCCACTCATTGTCGCACGTGGTCCAGGGCAGGGTTTCTTGGAAGCAGTTGAAGAGGTAGAAGAGGGCCCAGGCCAGAACCACAATGTAGTAGATGTTCAGATAGATTACTATGACCTGAGAGGCAACTCCAACTCCTGCAAATGCCACATGTCCTAACTGAAGTCATAATCAGTTAATGTAGTCAGTCCAGTGGAAAATGTACTTGAGCGTAGCTGGAAGTTTATAATTCACCAATCAGCATTTTTGTAGGATGTTATACAGAATCAGAAACCACAAATCTAGTCTGTAGGCATGCAGTTTCCTAATTAGCTTTCATCACTCATTAGTTTTTTAGGTGTTTATGGATATGTGTGCGAGAACATATCCTTAAACGCATAGAAGCAAAATGTTTATTATGTTGTATGCAGTAATTATTATGATTATCAGGAGATGTGGCATAAAAAAGATAAAAACTGGAGAAGCTACTGTTGCTAAAGATTTTGATGGATGCAAGTGGAGGCTGGGAATATAAGGTTTGCTTTCTCTGAAAGTTGGGACTTGCTTTCCTTCTTTCCGAGAAAGTACCTTCAAACATAGGACAGATTTTCCTCCAGGCTGTGATGCCTCCTTCACTGGTGTACTGCCCCAAAGCCGTCTCCAGGAAGAAGATAGGGATGCCACAGAAGACGAGGAAGACTAAGTAAGGGATGAAGAATACACCTACACACAAGCAAGACAGGTGTCACATGGAAGTTTTTTTTTAAATGTCTTAGTAACATTTATGAGTAAGTATAATCAGAATTCAAATAAAACATTCAAACTGTCCTTCAACAACCTAATCTACATGTTAGTTGCCTATTATAAGTGAATAATAAACCTTAAGAGGAATAACTGAATTAAAAATAAACAGAATCTGCGCAATTATTATCCACTTCATTTTTGGTTAAGAAAGTAACACATAAAGCCTGGCTTAGGGGCTTCAGACAACAACAGCTGATGGAAAATTAGTGCATTGTTGAACAGAAGTGCATGATTTACTGTGTTGTTTGGGCATGCTCTTCTCTTTATCATGAGGGTTTGAAAAGAACACAGAGAGCCACTGATGGATTCAAAACCTATTCGCTGCTCTGGTTCAAAAGCTGTTTGCGTGTTTTTAAAAGGTTTTTTTTATGGACTGAACCTTTATTAATCCCCGAGCCTTAGTTTGACAACCTAACAAATATAAGACTCCACATCCGCTTTATCCCCACCCACACACAGCTTTTCATGTCTTGTCGTGTGGGTTGATATGTGCTATATGTATTATAAAGAATTTCCCCACTGTTTAAAGAATTTCCCCACTGTGGGATTAATAAAGTCAATCTAATCTAATGTAAACATCTATATGCAATGTTTTTAACATACATTCATATGCAAACATTTTGGTGCCCCCGATCAAGTTACATGTGTTGTTGATTTTCTAAGCACACACTCTCCACAGAGAGTGTGGATTTTACAAAAGTTATGGCATTTGTCTTCTTTTATCTGTTTTCTTCTGTCTTTATTTAACACTGGTTTGTTTGACTTTTACTGAGGGTGTTCTGACTTTTGCACATGACTGTATATATAAGTATCTATAAGCCCTAGACTACAGTATATTTTGAGTTTTCTTTCTGCTTTTACATGTAATAAACATTTTCAAAGCCTAAATCTGATGCTAACCTTACCCTTAGGATTAAAGGCAATGTTTTTGCACTTTCGGTTCAAAAAGCAAATGGAAACATGCTGTTTTTCAGTCCTAACAGTACACACCTCCTCCATTCTTGTAGCACAGGTAAGGGAAGCGCCACACGTTGCCCAGGCCTATAATCTCTCCAGCCATAGACAGAAGAAACTCAGTCTTGCTGGCCCACTTCTCCCTGGGCTCTGGTCTACTGGGCTCATTCTCTTTCTGAGGGTCTGCAGCTGCCCCATTAGGAGTGTCTCCCCCTCCGCTCTCCTCCATATTGCCTGCTTTTCTTGTACACACACTAACACTGTGATTACATCACTTTTTTTTTTCAGAATTTGTCTAAGTGAAATAATAAATTGTTATTATAATTAATTACTCTCTGTCATTATTGATGATGCTTTCAGATTTTCTTTGCAAAGACTGGTGCAAAAGTACATGGAGAAAATGTGATAAAATAGCTAGAATGATTAATAATAACTTCAAGCACATATTAAAGTGTTAAACACTAAAGGTAGAAAACATAATTGCACATAAGAAGTATAAGATTTTGTTTGCATTAGAACAAAGCGGCAAAAAACCTTTAAACTTGCAGAATGATGAGTAAACTGAAGTGTAGACTCACCAGTTTTCTGTTCTTAGTCCTTGCAAGTGAAAATGAAGTACTGCAGTCTGAAGTCTCGCAATGCGTTCTGTGAAATGCATACATGTTTTGTCGCAACCCATATTACAGCAAGCCACGCCTCCTCCACTTAGATTGGCTAGCACATCGTCGAAGGACTGTTAGGATGAACCGCCAGCCAATCCCAGCGCGGGAGGCGGAGCTTAACAGAATATGGGTGGAGATGTACAATGAGGGTAGGAAAGGCGTGTCTAGTTTGGCTCAAATGCTCTGGCAGAGAGGTAGGAATGTTTCAATTAATGAGGAAAGTCAGGATTTCGAAACATTTAAACCACCCTGTAACATTTAGCGTCAAATGTTAGATAATTTAAAGGCAGCTTAGATCAAACAAAACAGTTGCTTTATGTGTACAGCATAAAATATGAAAAAGAACTGTAGGAGGTAATAGTCCAGGAAAGGGATTCAGCTGGAGCTCTCTTCTCCATGGTAACAGAGTTTGACTGGACTGTGGGCTGTAAAATTATTTACAGTAGAAAAAAAATACAATACAGTGCAACATATATATTAATATAACTAAACAATTCAAACAACTGACGCAAGGCAGGATGAAAAGATCGCAGAGGAATTTTAAATAAATAGAATTTGATACTGATCAAATTTATTTTATTCTGTTTATAATTAAAAGCTTTTTGCAATAATATCTTGAGAAGAATTGTCTTTCAAAAGTTTGTGATTTTTAGTGACTCTAAATGTGAATGGGTCACAAGTTGCTTTAAAGATGTGGACTTCACATGAGGCCCTTTATAGTCCAGAGAGTGATCATAATTAAATAATTCTGTGAAGAATGAAGTGAATTAAGTGTTTGTTGTTTGTCACAATCAGTACATGATTAGAAAAAGGTCAAATCTGTATAAATTACAAAGATTTGTGGATTGGGGGTATATAAGGTCATTTATGGTATAGAAGGTTGCCTGTTAGGGAAAAGGTTCAGGAAAGCAGCTGATGACCATGTGCTTTCGTTCTTTTACTGGATGGTGTCAGAGTTGGCTTGATGCAGGTGTGACATCCCTTTATTAAATAAACATGAACACTGACATAACCATGGAAACAAGGGAAAAGATAGGGAAACATTACAAAAGTTAAGAAATCGGGGAAAAACACAAGAATTTTACAGATGGCATGTGTTGCTACACTAAGTATTTTGCTATAAACTTCAGATATTTTTGTTAAAGACAATGGCACATTTTATCAGCAGGTTGCCTAGTGGTTAGAAAGTTGCCATTATGATCGGAGGGCAAAAAATAGAATAGTATAGAATAGAATATAATAGACTTTAATTGTCAATGTGCAGTAGGTCTGTACGATGAAATTTGCTTATGCAGCCTCTAAAACACTATTCACTTAAAACAATACTCACATACACACTCACTCAGTGAATAGAATAAAAAAATTAGAAAATAAGAATAGAATTAAGAGAATTAGTTGTATTAGAGTCCTTTTAAAGTGCTTGTAGTCCTTTTAACATGCAACTGTGCCAGCAGGAGCACAGAGGGGTGGGGCATGTCTGTTCACTTCTGCAATGGCCCTGGGGATGAAGCTATTTTGCAACCTGGAGGTATGGGCTTTAAAGGCCCTATAACGCATCCCAGATGGGAGCTGAGAAAAAAGTGGGTATGAGGGGTGTGTTATGTCCTGCAAAATGCTGTTCACTCGGCAGAGACAGCGAGTCTCAAAAATGCTGTTTAGTGAGGGCAGGGAAAGTTCAATGATCCTCACAGCAGATCTTATTACCCGGGTGAGAGACTTCTTGTCCTTGTCTGTGGCAAACCATGCAGTGATACAGTATGGGGTGGTGGTGGCATAGTGGGTAGGATACTTGCCTCTGGACCAAGAGGTCATGGGTTCGAATCCTACCTTCAGCAGA
>JBBPDC010007685.1:0-13691 GCA_037974485.1 Hemigrammopetersius urotaenia | reverse complement strand
ATGAAAAATCGGAGCAGAAACAAAGGTGTTGCGTTTATATTTTTGTTGAGTGTATATATATATATATATATATAAACCTGTTTAAATCTTTTCATGGTCTGAGTGCACATGCACACTCAGAAGAAGCGAGTGCTGTACTAATAGAGGACCCAGTGCTTTAAAGCGAACAGCTATACGGCACAAGTATAAACATGGTGCAGAGTGCAGCTCATTCTAAGAAGTGTTTTGATGGTGGAACGAGACTCTGCGAGATGCACTGTGGCACATTTGCTCTTGGCCACCTCTCCGCCTCATCCGAGGTCTTTTTCTCCTTCTTTCATGTTCTGAGTGCCATTTTCAGGTGCTGGCTGTGGTACAGTTGGCCAGTGCGCTGAAAGAGAAGAAGGCTGTCGGGGTGGGTTCACTCATGGTGAATAGAATGCAGGGCCTCAGTCTCTCGCCTGATATGCTTTGGAGGAATTTAAGTCCGAAAAAGGACGGCGGATTAAAACACATGGACCCAGCAGGTGTGGGCATTGTGGGGAGGCAAACCAGATATGTCAGCGCACTTTTGCTCTCTCTCTGTTTCTCTCTCACTGTCTTTCTCTCTCTTTCTCTCTCTCCCTTTCTCTCTTTTTTTCCTGTGTGTATTTAGATGTCTGTCGTCTTTAAAGGCATTCTTTGCACTCTGTCTTACTGGAAGGACTTTGCTGTACACACACACGCCGGCGCTTTTTCATCGCTGATCCAGTATTTGCAGAACACACAGCAGCGCACATTCTCGTCCGCACGCCCACACACACCCATCCAACTGTTCTCACCCCGCCCGAGGACACACACCTTCGCCACAAAAGCATTTGCCACAGATGTAATAATCTCGTGTTATTGACACTGACATTCCCTGCTTAATCCACAGTGGACAAATGTAGCAAAACATTCTGTGTTGATGAAATGTGGCTCAAGATTTTCAAGCACGTCCTTTGCCATAAAATGTCTCCATATTCTAGTAAGTTTCAAAAGACCTTTGAAGGTTGTCCTCTTCAGTTTTGTACATATTTATAATGTTCTTAACTCACTCACTTACTGACTCTCTCATTTACATATTCACTCGCTTACTTACTCACTGACCCTCTCGTTTACCTATTCACTCGCTCACTTACTCACTGACTCTCTCGTTTACATATTTACTCGCTTACTTACTCACTGACTCTCTCGTTTACATATTCACTCGCTCACTTACTCACTGACTCTCTCGTTTACATATTCACTCGCTCACTTACTGACTCTCTCGTTAACGTATTCACTCGCTTACTTACTCACTGACTCTCTCGTTTACATATTCACTCGCTCACTTACTCACTGACTCTCTCGTTTACCTATTCACTCGCTCACTTACTGACTCTCTCGTTAACGTATTCACTCGCTTAATTACTCACTGACTCTCTCGTTTACATATTCACTCGCTCACTTACTCACTGACTCTCTCGTTTACCTATTCACTCACTCACTTACTCACTGACTCTCTCGTTTACCTATTCACTCGCTTACTTACTCACTGACTCTCTCGTTTACCTATTCACTCGCTCACTTACTTACTGACTCTCTCGTTAACGTATTCACTCGCTTACTTACTCACTGACTCTCTCGTTAACGTATTCACTCGCTTACTTACTCACTGACTCTCTCGTTTACATATTCACTCGCTCACTTACTCACTGACTGTCTCGTTTACATATTCACTCGCTCACTTACTTACTGACTCTCTTGTTTACATATTCACTCGCTCACTTACTTACTGACTCTCTCGTTTACATATTCACTCGCTCACTTACTTACTGACTCTCTCGTTAACGTATTCACTCGCTCACTTACTCACTGACTCTCTCGTTTACCTATTCACTCACTTACTTACTCACTGACCCTCTCGTTTACATATTCACTCGCTTACTTACTCACTGACTCTCTCGTTTACATATTCACTCGCTCACTTACTTACTGACTCTCTCGTTTACATATTCACTCGCTTACTTACTCACTGACTCTCTCGTTTACATATTCACTCGCTTACTTACTGACTCTCTCGTTAACGTATTCACTCGCTTACTTACTCACTGACTCTCTCGTTTACATATTCACTCGCTCACTTACTTACTGACTCTCTCGTTTACATATTCACTCACATTCTCACTCACTCTCTCCCATTCTCACTCACTCTCTCCCATTCTCACTCACTCACTTATTCACTCACTTATTCACTCACTGATATACTCACTCCCATTCTCATTCACTAATTCACTCCCATTCTCACTCACTCTCTCATTCATAGCAGGCTGAAGATTCCCCATGTAGAGGGCGCTATTAGCACTAAGATTGCTTTCTGTGTTTTGTAAAAGTGATATGCCATGTAATGCTTCACATCAGTGACACTGTTTGTCCTTGTTGAATCTCTCGTGTCCTTCATTATTCTGTTTTTCATCTGTTTTTAATCTTTTAAATGATTTCTGAAAAAATCTTTCAAATGATGCTCCTTCAGGGAATCATGTTTGTTAATGAAATGTGCAATAATGAAACTTTAAAATGTAAAGAACCTCAGTTCTAAACCAGTTACAGGGTTTATCCTAGAACTGTAGCGACTGGGGTGACAGGAAGTGATGACACCAATTTTTCTTCCTTTTCTAGAAATCTCTTCGAAAAAAAACAAAAAACCTCACACTGACCTCTAAATGTAAACTGTGTGTTTGTCAGGAGCTCACAGCCGCCTGCTGTTTATTCGCATACTTTATCTCCTTTGGGAGAATATGTTAGAGAGGCTCCAGCAGCTCTTGGGCTTGTTTTGACTGCCACACAGGCCCTAAAAAGAGAAATCAATGGCTTTTTTCCTCTTGCCTTGATGGGAGGGGAAAAGAAACGCATCTGTAATGCTTTATTGACTTTGACAAATAGCTTTAGTCATGGAAATATCCACACTCTGCAGTCTATTAAATTACATTCCGGCAGGAGACAATCTGTAGCGGGAGATTGAAAGGAATTTGATTTTTAAACTATTCCTCCCTAAAAGACTTCCGTCTGTAATGATATTGCAGCTCCTCGCTATAAACTGACAAGTTCAGAGCTTCGAGTCGAAAATGAAAGATAACAGAAAAGTCTTTGGGAAATGGTCAAATGTAGAAATATGCTCTGACCGAGAGCGCAGACAGCTATTAGAGCTGAACCTGTTCCACGAATTGATTTACTCTAATATTTTTTGAGATGTCTAGCAAAACGAAATGCCAAATATTCCTCCAGTGTCTGAGACATTACATGAACATTTATTTCCAATGAAAAGACAATATTATAGAGGAACTACTGCTGTACTATATTTACAGTTGTTAGCTAGGTGAAGGGACTTGGAACAGACTTGCTAATGGATCAGGATTATCTGTCTTGAAGATTCATTTTGAGGAGAGCAACTAAACCGTACACTGTAGGTACACTATGATTCTCCTCTTACTGCTGATGCAAATTCCCTGCTCTTCTGTTTACTATTCACAGTGAGAGGAAACACATTCAGACACGTTTTGTTATCTGATTTACATATAAGGCTTATATCAAAATGTCTTCTGATTCTGTACCTAAAAATATGTTCCAAAATGAAACTGGTGGGGGTAAAAGTATTCAGACCTCACAAATGAATAACATTAGTGCTTTGTCACAAAGCCATTGTAGGCACTTGCAGCTTTGAGGCGTCTGCGGCGAGGAGTAATTAACTTGCTGCACTGTGGTTCTTAGTGCCAAACCGTCTCCAGTCCCTCAGGGTTATGAGGGTCTGTCAGATGGACTTCATCATTTTTTTTGTGGTATTCAAATCAGGATTTTGGTCTTACCATGCAAGCACCCTTTTTTAGAAAGCTTGAGATATTTCGACTGTATGTTTGGGGATGTTGTCTTGTTAAAAAAATGAACTAATTTATTCAAAACACGGCTATTGTTAAGTTAGATTGTTTATTTCAGTTTGAAGATTAACTTTAGGCCATGTTGGGGCATGGGAAATAGCCAACAGTTCAGCACGCACTTGTTCTCAGTGTCATGCCCCCAAAACCAACACTGAGGAAAATGATGCAGCTAGCTGTGATGAAAATGTAGCAGTAATTGTAATGAGCTCCTTGTGGTGGTGTGGGTTTCCTCTTGGATCTCCAGTTCCTCCCACAGTCCAAAGATATGCATGTCAGGTGACTTAGGAAATTCTAAATTGACTGAAGGTGTGTGTTTGCCCTACAATGGGCTGACGCCTCGCCCAGAGTGAGTCCAAGCCTCGCGCCTGTAGGCTCCTGGTACCCGCACCCTAGTAAGGATTGAGCGGTTACAGAAAATGAATGAATAAGAACCCAGCTCCTTACTATTCTCATTTATTAAATTATTTTTTAAAAAATATTATTTAATTCTGTTGTATTTAATATTTTATATAATTTATGATACTTTATTTATATAATTCTTTTGCAGTTAAACAATCCTGAAATTTAGGGGGGGCTATAGCCCTCTTAGCACTCCACTCTTGTCTCTTTGGTAGTGCTGGTGTTCATCAACTCTTTACTAAGTTTATCTTATCCTAAAATGCGGGTCATTTACGTCTTGGTTCCTCGGTAAACCACTGTTCACTATATGGACTAAAGTATAGTGAGTATTAGACCAACAGGGACTTTAAAATACGGAGAAGGTAATATGGAGTCGGTCCCCCTTTGCAGCTACAACAGCTTCCACTTTCCTGTGCCCATGTGCCCATTTATTCTGTAGAGCATGTATGAGATCAGACACTGATGTTGGATGAGAAGGTCTGGCTCGCAATCTCCGTTCCAGTTCATCCCAAAGGTGTTGGATGGGGTTGAGGTCAGGGTCCTGTGTGCGGGCTGAACAAGTTCTTCCACACTGAACTCCTGTCTTTATGGACCCTGCTTTGTCCAGTGGGGCACAGTCATGCTGTGTCCAAGAAGTTGGAAGCATGGCGTTTGCCAAACTGTCTTGGTCTGCTGAAGTATTAAGGTTGCCCTTCACTGGAAATAACGGGCCTAACCCAAATGGGTTGCGTCCCAATACTTTAGTCCATAAAGTGTAGCAGAGCCTGTTCGGATTTCCTGTACATCTGTTATATGTATACAGAAGTTCATTCAGAGCGAGGTGCTCATAATGCACAGAACAACTGCAGTGTGTCAACCTGTGTGGTGTAGCTGTGAGGAAGCAGCATTGTGTTTGAATCACATTTATTCTATAGCAGATGTGAGAAAAAGGGGAGTGGAAGGTCATCTCTGAGTAGTTCTGAGTAGTCCTTATATCAGGGGACTGGCACTAGATTAAAAACAAGCTTTGTGATTGATTTAAAAGTCACATTTTTCGACTTCTTTGCCTGAATGAACAGGAAGTGATGACTCACTCGGTCTGCCACTGCTTTCAGGCCTTTGTTGAATATTTCTTCTTTGTGAGGTCGTGTTAAAGGAGCCCATGCTGCAGCACCCTGTGATTTGTGAAAGGCACTGAACTAAAGCGCTTGACGCTATAAGAATTCATTTAAAGGAGAAAAAATAAACATATGAACATTATTGGATGCTTAGCAATTTTCTGACCTCAATATCGCACTGCATGGCATTGTATATTAAACTACAAACATCTGCGCTCTATACTGCAAACAATTCTCGCTGTTTATCTTTTATATTTATATTTTAATACCATTTTTCCATTTGTGTAAATTGTGTTTTCACACAAATTCGTATGTCATCAGAAAGTTGTTAAAGGCTTTTTACTGCAAATCATACTATGTACAGTCGTCAATACAAATTGATTTCTATTTAATTCAAATTGCCTGACTGCCTTTAAAGAGCAAAATCTCATTATTTGGTTTGCCACAGATTGTTCTGAGCCCCCACAAGATGCTTCCAATTAAATATTAATTAAAATTGAAAATGATGTACAAAGGGTAGAACAAATAATGGCAGCATGAGATGAAAATTAGATCATTTTCTGAAGTGCCTCAAATAAAAAGCAATTGACAGACAGTAAACACATCATTAAAATAAGTGACGTCCATAAAAATATCAACCAAAGGAACGGTGAAAGCAACAGAACAATGAAAAACTGAACACCAACCTAAAAGTGACCGACTCTTTGAAATTTGAAATTAATTAGTTCTCATCGTATATAGGCAGTATCAATAAAAAAGTTCAATGATCTGCACAAATGTATTTCACTGGAAGAATTCAAAGCAGCTCAGAATGTAGACTCAATACAGGTCTGCTGAAATCCCAGGGTCACCGGCAACACATTAATTTGTACATTGATTATCTGAGCTGATCATCCAGAACAGGGTCGTGGAGGTGCTGGAGTATATCCCGGTTGTGTACACGGGGTGAAAGGTAGAGATAAACACATGCACAGACATGGTTACACACAGGGGCAATTAATCTGACTTGCGTGTTTTTGGACTGTGGGAGGAAACCAGAGTAGAGTAGTGGAAACCCACACAGACAACTCTGGCTGAGAAGGTTCTATCTACACCTACATACATGATACATACATTTCAATACACATCAAAACCCCTCAGGTAACTTCCTGGATTAATATGAGGATGATGCAGATTAACATTCAGAAATACAGCTAGAAAAGTGAACCTTGGCCCACTTTGCCTGAACATTAGGAGGGTGTGCATTCAGTTTGATCTGTGAAGTGGGTGTGTCATGCAGCAGGCATGTTGCATAGATGTGTTGCAGCTAACCACTGCACCTCACCAGTAACTTATATATAACCTAAAGTCTTAAAGATGTTTCAAAATCTTCTTGGATCTATGTGTTTTTACCCTCATTTTCAAATGTCTACTACCTTGGGCCTGAGAGCAACTGCATGTGTAGCGATTCAAGTTTTGTAGACCGGTTTTATACCGTGAGTGAGTCACTTAATACATTAGCAAGCACTTGTTTCCAAGAGTCACTGTTACACACTTAAGCTGACTTGTTTGTTGCTAAAAAGGAAAATAATTATCCACCTAATGACATCCCGAGAGACTTCTGCATAGGTTAAGAGGCAAACAAAAGCTTTTCCTCAAAAAGCAAAGCACTGCCAGCATTCAGAATCAAGTGAATGAACAAAGGCTATTTAGCTGTTTTGGCAGGGTTCAACAGCGTTTTATTACACAAACAATAGAGGCGAAACAGTCCCCGATTCTCATGGAACTTTTTTTCCAACCCATAAGAGACTGGAGAAGTGATTTACTGATTTGCTACAATGGCTGCATGTCTTCCTCCTTGAGTTGTGTTTCCAGAGCAAAAACAATGTGGTTTATGAGATTGCAGGCTGATAAGAGGCCTGGGCTAAACAATATGTTCCGCTCTTCTCCTTTAAAATATTAACTTCTACAGTAATTTCCACCACATTAGCAATATGACTTTGTGCTGCATTAGCTGTGAGGTTAGATTACTTTCTGTTCACACTGCGTCTGGCACAAGATATGCATCTGTTTCATGCCGAGGCCACAAATCATATTTCCTGAATCATTAACTGTCATATTTTCAGAACGCAAGGTTTGACTGTAATTATTCATGAGCTCAGGAGAAGCAACTAATGGTCTGGTTGTTAAGAAGGTGTCCCTGCAATCAGAAGGTTGTGGGTTTGAATCCCAATACTGCTAGTGGCACTGAGGTACCCTTGAGTAAGGTACCACCCCCACACACTTCCCACCCGGGTGTTGTTTTTCTGGCTCCTCACTTCTTCACACTTACTATTCACACTGTGTACTGTGGTGTCTTCATGTGTGACAAATTGTCACTTTAAATCATCTTAATACTTATGTTATGATCATACCATGCAGTAGCGAAGACCGGAGAGGGGGACTCTATTGCGATGGTTTGTGATATAACTTCCAAACTCATTTCTGTCAGCTACAAATAGCAGCAGTGCAGAAATCTCACAAATTTTTACATTTGTGTCAAACATAAAGTGCTCTTTGGTTAACATGTACCCTACTATTGAAAGAGTTTGAATACTATAAAAGAAGAAGTTGATTTGGAGAGAATTTGTCCCTGTATTTTTCCTAACATCAAAGTTAAAGACAATCAGGAAAAAATCTGAAATTGAACATGTTAGTCCAGGGGACGGCCACCTGTGGCTCTGGAGCCGTCTGCGGTTCTTTCATCCTTATGTTGCGGCTCCCTGTGGCATTGGAAAATAAATTATCATTTAACACTATGGCGGAATGGCGGCTAACTGGCTATACCTATAATGGCTTTGAGCGTCAAATGGTGCAGTGCCCATTTCGCACAAGACGCTTCCTGATACGACGCTGCTGCAGTATGTTCGGGCGTTTAGTCCTGCAGCTTGCCGGCATACATCCACACATGCTGCAGCCAGCAGACACAGCGAGTGTCCAGTGGACTTGGACCCAGAGCCCATCGTACAGCGTTTATTGGTCGAGTATGTTAATGACACATGATGGTGTCTCTCAAGCACAACAGTATAAAGCAACAAAAATATGTAAAAATATATGTATACATGTACCTACACACATATGTGTCTTACAGCAGTGGTCCCTAACCTTTATTTCATCACGGCCCGGCCTTTAAGGAGTGGCAGATAAATATACGTATACGTATTCATACAAATAAATGATACACATAAAAATGGGGATATTTTAAAAATATAATAATGGGGTATGTTTAAAATATAATAATAAAGGTAAATCCAACGTGTACTCGCAACTTTATAACAACGAGCCAACAACATTACACGGGTAACATCCATTCAGCACGCTAACGCTCTCTGGTCGCCATGGTAAACTTTGAACATCTGAACAACGCTGAATCAGTGAGAGCCTATCTGGTCATTTTTCAAAATAAAACTTTGTTTAGACTCTGATAGGAAATAAAACTGAAAGTTTTTTTTTCTTTGCAGCCAATAAGACAGTGGCCCCCAACCCCCGTGCTGCAGACTGGTATCACATAACCCACGACCCGGTACCGGTCCACGAAGTTTTATTTTGAAAAATGACCGAATAGGCTCTCACTGAGAGCATGCTTTCTGCTCCAATAGGCCAATATACGCCATTCTGATTCTGAGGCTGGTGAAATTACGTTAGGTACATTGTTTTTTTTTTTTTATTGTAGTTCGAAATTTGAAGATTCTTGTGATCTTCTAACTTTAAAATACAATGTGTTTAATTTTTTGTATTTTTTTTACAGAGTTAAAAATGTTCAAAATGTTTTCACAAGCAACACACTAGCCTAGTTTTTTTACATAGCATAAAAGTAAAAAACAATATGCAGTGTTATCTTCATTTAAGATGTCAAAAACGATTTGGGGCTACCCTATGTTAGACTAAATTGAAACGTACCAGTACCAGTGTGTAGGTGTATGTTTAAGACAGAAGCAAACTAAAAATGAAGTAAGTTACATTTTCACAGACAGTTTACCACACTTTAGTAAGTTCATATAAGAAATATGAGGCCTACTGACCTGTGGTCAGTCTTCCTGTATAACATTATGGTGCAATCCTCCCCAGGCTGGGAAGTCATGAGGTTGCCAGGATACATTTTAGACTTCAAACGTAACTAAAATAACTGTTGATTTAGACTGATGATTCATCTTGTATTAAAAAGAGTCAATCAAGCTATAACCCAGACGTAAAATTTTACTTCCTTGTGTTAAATGATGTTTTGTTTCATGAACACCTCATAAACAGTCTTCAAACTGGTTCAGTCTTCCGGAGGGTAGTGGGTGTAGTAATGTAGCACAGTAGTAATATCACCCTTGTAGCTTTCTGACTGGTGAAAATTATGGGGAATTGGGGTAGAATAACTTACCTCAGCCTTCCCTACTACCCACTGAAAAATAAAGTTGCCATAAAGTGGTCTTTGTGTGAAGCCATAGAAAGGTTCCCTAAAAAAGTTTTAAAGTTTAAAGGATCTCCACATTATCTAAAGTTTTTTTTCTATAACCATATATCCAAGTCAAGAACCTGTTAGGAACAATTATATTTAAGTGTGTAGTCATGTTTATTAACATGCTGGCACAGATGTTTTAAATGTAATTCTGGGTTTTCAGTATTTACTGCTTGATCTGAAATCAGCATTGTCTCTGCTTTCTTATTTGTCCTAAATAAAAGCAGTAAAGGTTGATGGAACCGTTTTGACCATTCTTGGTGATTTCAGAAGATACATGAAATGGACAAAAGTATTGGGACATATCTATGTTTCAGTGAAGGGTAATCTTAATGCTACAGTTTGCCAAGACCTTTTGGACAACTCTGTGCTCCCAACTTTGTGGACACAGTTTGGGGAAGAACCTTTTCTATTCCAGCATGACTGTGTGCCAGTGCACAAAGCGAGCTCCATAAAGACATGGCTGGATGACTTCAGTGTGGAAGAACTTGACTGACCGCACAGAGCCCTGACCTCAACCCCATCCAACACCTTTTGAGATGAACTCCTCTAACAACAGTGCCTGACGTTATAAATGCTCTACAGAATGAATGGGCACAAATTCCCACCGAAAATCCAAAATCTTGTGCAAGAAGGGTGGAAGCTTGTTATAGTTGAAAAAGGGGACCAAGTGCATATTAAAGTCTATATTTTTGAGGGCAATGTCATTAAAGCCATTTTTGGTGTAATGGTCAGACATCCCAATACGCTTGGCCATACAGTGTATCACTAGATTTTGCTAGGTTTGTAGGCAGAAGCTGGGTCACCTTGTTCCTCCAGGCCCAGTGGGATGGAGCTTGGGCCAACTTTCTTATGGAGGGAATTTATTCTGGCGGGACCTGAAAGAAAGCACTTGAATAGAGCTCAGGGCTGGCGGGAAGCCCTTTCATATTCTCTAATTTCTTCACCTAGGATTAGGATTGCATTTCAAGGGGAAGATTGTCGAGCTAATATCGGCTGCTGCTGACTGGGAGCTGGGAACCGACACCCTGATGACTCACCGTCAGGATGAACATTCAAGTAACAGCTGCCATCCTGATCTTAGTGACAACTTCAGTCATGACATTTAATGGATACTGCATGTATAACCTCATTGCACACAACTGGTTGCTCTTACACACAGAGGTACAAAAAAGCTCCTTCTGAACTCATTTTTTTGTTTGTGAGAGAAGCACTTTTTAAATGAGATATCAACGTAAAGGACATCTTTAAATGTCTACACCTTCCTACGTAATGTAGAAGAACCACTTAGGAGACAGAAATGCCAGTGCCGCAAAGTGTTTCAGCATTGCTTCGACGTGTTTGCATTGTGTTCAGTCGTTAAGTATCTGATGGAGAAAGTTTCAGAAATAGAGGAGGGCATCCCGATTTTAACTAGTGATCGGAGACTAGAGTCAGGTGGTGTGCTGCTAGCTAGTCCGGGGTGCCTTAAGGGAAGATAGCTTGCCCCTGACCACGGCTGTAGAGCCCCCGCAGCAGGGCAATTGAGTGACAATTCGGCGGCATAGCTACCGCACAGAATAGCTTCCCCATGTAAGCATCATTCCTCTCCTCCCATTCACGTGTCAAACAGGTTTGCCCTGCTCACTGAAACACCTGCTAAGAAGCCTGTTCAAGATGCTCTGGTTATAGGTGATTCAGTTCTTCAACACGTGAAATTAGCTACTCCTTTATGGGCTCCAGCACCAGCAACTGTCAGGTGTATACCGGGGGCCAGGGTGCCAGACATTGCAGGAAACCTGAAGCTGCTAGCTAGCCATAGTTATGAGAGGATAGAGTTTATGTAGGGTTAATGATATTTGCGGCAGTCAGAGGTCACTAAGAGTAGTGTTAAATACGCTCAATTAATAATGGTTAGCACCAAAATAGCGTTCTGCTGTTGCAACCCAAAGAACCTTTTTGTTGCACAGTGTCGGCACAATTTTGACACAAACCCTATGTGGGGCAGGTTTTAAAAGGTAAAAACAGACACCTGAAAAAAAATCAAAGAAACAAAACAAGCAACTACAGTTGAGAAGAATTTCCCTCAGGCTAAATAAAATTCTTTCTTATCGTTTCTATCTTATCTTGTTTACCAAGAAAAGCAGCCAATATTTGAACAAAATATAACAAGACATTTATGCACAATCCATTATTATTATTTCAGTCAATCTTTAAATAACTATAATGTTACCGTCAAACCCATATATATTTAAAAGTTAACAAAAATAGCTTCACTGAATATGATCAAAACCTTTATTACTGAATTTCCTTCACACAGAATATGAATTGCTTAACATCCCGAACCATGTGGAACTTTCCAAAACTGACACAAAGGGGTAAAGGGTGTCCCCTCCACATACGTGACTGCCAATGTAACAATCATGTTACAGCATTTCGCCTCACAACAAATATATGTCAGGTCATTAATCAACTTGGCCTATGCTCATTTAGTGCATAAACAATGCATACACAGATTTCTTTGCGTGGGAAGTGATTTATATACGTAAAGCAAATATGAGATCTTTCATTTTTCAATATTTCAGCAGAACTGACACAATGATCGACTTGAGGTGCTGATGGGGGACACGGGTGACAGATGATTCATGTTCATAGTAAATGTAAAGTAAATAAAATCAAAGAACACCTGGAAATGAAGGATGACTGATGCAGGCAGTGCCTGAACTGCCTGTGGTTTGCAGTGTTTTATCACTAGTGAGTATCAATAAATGTGCCCAAATCATTTTGAATTCAATTTAATAGTCTTTGCTGGCATGAATGCTGTAACCTGTCAAAAAATGTTAAAATGTAAATATGGTTTTAATTTGATTTTTTTCATGTAATATCTCTATGCCCCAAGGCTGTTGGTGCTTTCTGGGGGGAAATTGTTCACCATATATAACCATTCAAAGGGGTTACATATAAATATACCTGGCCAGGCATGAAGCAGAACAGTATAGGATGCAAAGGATTATGTGCAGCTGTGCATACACACGTTTGATAAATGCTCATTTTCTCAAATGTGCAAGCTTTGATCTGAAGCATGCATTTGAACATGTTTCTCACATGCTCTGACAAATAAGGTCCTTGGCCTAACCTGGTAGAAAGGTTTTACATATTTACACTACAACAGTTTGGCTCATTTTGATCTTTTCTATTCCAGCATGACTGTGTCCCAGTGCTCCATAAATACATGGCTGGATGAGTTCGGTGTGGAAGAACTTAACTGGATCACACAGAGCCCTGACCTCAACCCCATCCAGCACCTTTGGGACGAACAGGAACAGAGATTGTGAGCCAGGCTTTCTTGTCCAGTGTAGTCGCAAAGGGGGGACCAAAGTCTATGTATTTGAATGCAGTGCCATTCATTTCCCTTTCGGTGTAATGGTCAAGTCAGAACGGGCTCCCATGAGCCTCTGCGCTCAGAGTGAGTGGCCGTTTGGCCGTTCAATTGTGTTTTGGGGATAGTAGAAGGGGGGAATGTGTGTGATGTGTTTATGTTTAAATTGTGTGTTTTAGCAGGAGCAATTCACCCTGTGATTGTAATATTGGAGGCTGTGAAGATTACAATAAAAAGAAAGTTGTGTGAAGAGAGAGAAAGCGAAGAGTGTCTCATGCTCGCCACAGTAAGAACACTGTACATGTACACAATGACGTGACAATAACAGTAGAAATAAACCAGAAAAATTGCACATTTTGCCCAGTAATGATAGTTCCACCCAATAAAGAGCCAGCAGAGGATGTACTTCCTGAGGCAACTGAGGAAGTACAGTCTTCCACAGGAGCTGCTGATCCAGTTCT
>JBBPDC010007667.1:0-13691 GCA_037974485.1 Hemigrammopetersius urotaenia | reverse complement strand
GTGTGTGTGTGTGTGTGTGTGTGTGTGTGTGTGTGTGTGTGTGTGTGTGTGTGTGTGTGTAAAATGCACAGGTTGCATTTGTTTGATGAACTATTTCAGAATGAGCTGTGTAAAAAATAATAAACGCCTCCATATGTGCTGTAAGTGCAGTAGTGTTTGTGGAGCAGCTTTTTCTATGTGCAGTATTTCAGCAGCTTCACTCCTGATTCAGTTTCTGATGGATGAAACAGTAACACATGCACACACTGTGCTCTTAACATTACTATTTTAAATGTGAGAGTGTTGTGTAGTTTAATATTTCCAAGGTATAATAAATTATTTATATGTATTAACTAGTGGTGGGCCGTTATCGGCATGAACGTGCTGCGTTAACGTGAGACTCTTATCGGGCAATAAAAAAAATATTGCCATTAATCTATTCACAAAGTTGGGTGGGGAGCTGGGTCTATAAGCTATGATGAATTTCACCTTGATATTTTAGCACGGATGTTTACCTAGCCGAATTACACTGGACGGAAAGACAAGGGGGGGCTTAGCCCCCAGAGTTGTAGGAAGGAATGTGTGTATAGAGGGCTGAAAACTTTTCACCAAACCTTTCCTTTCACTTAAGGAAACAAGTAATGTTACGCAGTGAAGAGTTATGGACACTCATAGTAATATTTCTCTGGTAGCGCCGTTTGAACAATACTAAGCGCTCTCCGGTTGCTACTCGCTAACAAGCAGTGCCGTGTAGCTCCACCTGGGTCCTAATGCCTGTCTGCTACCTACAGCAGCTTCAACAGCCAGTACATCATTTTAATTTCAATAATGATATCTTGTATGAAATGTTTGGATATATAATTTAAAAATAGTAGAATAATGACGATATATTTAGGGTGGCTTGGGATCATTTTGCTGTGAAACCCATTCTCAAAGACTTACTTTTAGTAATTATTTGGGTAGCACACAAATTCTGAATAGCTTCGGCAGAATTCAAATGAGCCATTGTAATCTAGATTAATCTAGATTAATTCCAAGATTACAGTGAGATTAATCTAGATTAAAAAAATTATAATTGTGGGACATTCCCACAAATCGCAAAAGCAATAACCAGGAAAAAAAATGATGCCGTCTCTTATTTCTTTCCATGGCTGTATATGACTTCATTCAAGGTTCAGGGGTTAAGCTTTGTCCATTCATATTCAAAGTTCAATAAGTAAAGTTAGGGCCTTATTTTAACAAGGACGCCATCTTAAATGATGCACAACATCCAGCATCTACATACATCATTTACATACATCGAGCCTTGCCATTCCTCAAACAATGACTTTAATGACATTGCAGTTATAGACTTTAATATAGGGTTGGTCCCCCTTTTGCAGCAAGAATAGCTTCCACTCTGCTTGCAAGACTTTCCACAAGATTCTATAGAGCATTTTTGAGGTCAGACACTGATGTTGGATGAGAAGGTCTGGCTCACAGTCTCCGTTCCAGTTCATCCTAAAGGTGTCGAATGACAAGGGATTGAGGTCAGGGCTCTGTGTGGACCAAATTCTTCCACACCAAACTCATCCAACCATGTCTTTATGGCCTTTACTGTGCACTAGGAGACATTTATGCTGGAATAGCAGGTGTCCACAAAGTTGTATGCTTAAGACTGCCTATCACTGGAAGTAAAACAGGTGAAAAACAGATGTGACCCAATACTTTTGACCATTTAATGCATTTAGCTATGGGGCTGACCTAGCAAGCTAGTGGAGGGAAACTGGTCATAACAATACTGGCTTTATTTGGATTAAAAAGGCAACAAAATATCACATTTAACAAAGAAATTTTCTTCCAATTTTGGGACCATGGCTGATGGTCAATTTAATGAATGGGCTGTGATTGGTCTTAATAAACATGGGATGCACTGACAATCTAGGTGCCACAGAAACATTTGAAATGCCAGGTTTAGCAGTTAAGAGAACATGAGGACATCAGAGATATGTGAACTTGTAAGTTACAGATTAACCTCCAACACCATTCCAGGGTCCTCTGTGGCATCTGTGGTATTCAAGTGCCCACACTCTCTCTCGGGAGGGCTGGTCATCATGTAACAGTGCTTACTGTTTCACTAGTCCTTAGTCTAAGGGCTAAGGTCACTTCCTGTTGCAGTTTAAGACTTTTCCCCAGCTGAACAGAAGACGATAAATTCGTTGAATGAATAGATAGTTGATAGGAGTCTTCATCTGTCTGGCTTATAAACTCTTTGTTCTTGGGGCAAGTAACAGCTTGGAATGTGTAAATACAAGCTGGTCCAAATACTGATGTGCTAGAACCTGTGACAGTGGAGTACTGCCTGCACAGTGGAGGAATAAACTAGAGCTTTGTTTTATTCCGTCCCCTTAGAAATAGCAACTGGTAAAGCATTGCATCTAGTTTAGCTTCTGTAGGAGTTTCTTCTAGTGAAAGTTGGGTAAGTCTTCGTCACTGTTCCCGCAATACATTGCAATATTTCTACAGAATGTGCAGTGTTTATCTGAATAAGCGCAGCACATGCAACAGCTTGCAGCTCTGACTCACATCCCTGGTTGAGGACTGCTGACTAAACAGAGTGAACAAAGTTGTTCCTGTGAAGTGCCAACCAAAGTGTGAACCAAATACATAGCATGGCACTCCTGGACCTTAGGGTTCCTAGCAAAAACTCCTTTATTTGATGTGAGCGGTGTGGGGAATAACAACAACAGTTGCTGAAAACAGATGCAATAGTCGCGTAGATATGGGCTTTCAGTACCCTTTTCTGATTCAAGCTGTCCTCCCTGAAAAGGCGATCATTCTTGAGTAATTATCAGCTACGCAACAGCTTTTCTTATCCTTATTCTATCCTTCTTGCATCTTCTGTACTTTTATTTTGTGGAGTAGTAAACCCAAATCATGAATCTGATCAGATTAGCACTATGGGGAACGTTTAAGGGCAACATGGGACAAAATACTGTGGTAATCAGAGATGTTCAGAACCTGATATTGATATTGGCCGTGAGTGTCAATTTTGAGATCTATTTTGATATTATTCTGCTACCATTAACTGCTCTTTCAGACTTAAAGAACAGTCGTCTATTTCAAGATGCCGTTAGTACAGTCAGATGACAAAGCATTGTTTCAAAAGGACACCTGTATAAACAAACCTTTGATCATAGATCATGTGACCCCATTTGGGGTTGAAGGCCTGTTTCCCTGAGTGGAATTGATTAAATGATCATAAAACCCCAATGCTATGCGTAACCTAATCAAAGCATGGGAGAGTGTCTCAGAAAAGTGCTGAGGAAGGAAAGAATTTCAAAACCCATCTCAGGACCTGATTGGCTGAGAGCCAACCAAGGGGTATGGTTTGAAGAAAAGGGGACTAATACCCCAAGAAGACTATATATGTGGACTATATATGTGTTGGGGAGTAGAGCATCTGATCAGTGTTGCCTCAACTCTCTGACTGCGACTGCTCTTTGAAGACCCGAGTTCCTGTTCAAAATTTCTTCATCAATACCTGTTGCAGTAAAATGTCATTAATATAGCCAAAACATGAATGTTGCTACAAACAAGGATCCAGTGACATACAGTGACAAAAAAAAAAAACATACACAAGACAGCATATATTGCTTTTGAAACATGTTTGCTCACACAAATCATGATGAATGTGACTTAAAACGGACCCAGGTTTAGGTATATGGGCAAAATGCCAATCTAAGAGAGATTATTTCAGAGATATTTGGGTCCATATTCTCCTCATTAACAGTTCTGTGTTATTCTGATGCAAAAGGATACATTTGCAAATATAGTAGGACATTTTAACCAAAATAAAACTTGAATTCAATGCGTATTGAACCTGAATTCAAGGCATATTAATATCAAATGATCCACTGGGCTGCTTTTTTTATGTGATTATACCAACAAGGTGAATTTCACTCCAACATAGTCCAGTTCGGAGCTTAGTGGAAGTGGAAACTCAAGGTTTGTGAATCTAAACTCCATTCTAAATCCAATACACTGAACGTAATTATTGCCATTGTTCTTTAAAGGTCCTGAAACCCAAAAATGCATTTTCTTTTACCTAAGCAGGATATTTCATATGGTCATTAACAGACCAAAAAAGGAGGCTTTCCATCCCACATACCATCCCTCATATTGTCTCTTGCTCAGTTTCTCTCCCTGATCCTTTTACCTGGTGCTCCAGTATTGTGTGTTCAATCCATTGTGTTCTCACCTGAAAGAGCTGCTTTAGGGAGAAGAGCGACCGCCGCAGTTCGGGCCCATGGGAGTTATACAGCTTCTCTATAAGGGAGGAAAAACAAACAGATACAGGTTATATGACATCTGCTAAACAGTCATCAGAAAATGAGTTTCATTTTATAACCTAAGCAGTTTTAACTACTGCATTCCACAAATGACTGAACAAGAGAATTGTGTCAAGCTCCATAAAAGAGTAATAAACATGTACTGAGGCCCGTGAATCATTTGCAGGAGAGAAAACGCGTGTAGTGACCCATTTAAGTCACTTTGCCAGTGATTTAAGCTGTAAAGATATTTTTGGTCACACTTGTACACTGTTTGTGTGGCAGAGGATCAACCACTGAAACTCTGAGTCAATCAGGGGACCCTTCCCCTAAACCACATGGAAGTTTTGAAGGTAATATAATACAGCCTCTTTGCTGAATAGGATTAAGGTTACCATAAGTCATTAATGCAGTGCCAAAGGCAATTTAGCTCAACTCCAGATCAAAGCTGAATACTAAATACATGAACACAGCAGGTTCACACACGTTACTTAAAATCAAATTCCGGGTAACAGCTCTAGAACCAGGAGCAATCTTAATTCATAATAATGATCATAATAATGTCGAAACAATGGGCATGACCAATTCAATAAACAACTAAGACGATCATTATTGTCTAAAAAATATCAATGTGAGGGATAAAATGCATGTAAATATTTCCCACAAGCATTGTGTGTGTGTGTGTGTGTGTGTGTGTGTGTGTGTGTGCGCGCACACACATACTGGCATCCATAACAGCCTCCAGAAAGTGAATCATAAACACATCATACATGACACCATACATGACACAGCTTGCAGTCTCAAACGGTACCAGAAAACCACATAAGCCGTCAAACAGGACTCGTTCATACCCCCCACTAAAAGTGCTGATACAAGATTAGTGAGCTCTATCCAAAGTCCTTGTTATAAGGATATAACAGCCACAGACTGATCCTGGACCAGCACTCACTTGGTGCCTGCAAGCTCTGACCTGAGTTTGGTTATGCTCTCCCACAGACAGGATTAAACTTCTCTTTTTTTTCCCCTCTGTAACTCTCCCCTGAGAGAGATAAGTGCCAAAAGAACAAACGTGTTTTGGTTGGGACCATAATGTTCCTGCTCAACAGAACTGGCAAACTGTCCAATTCTGATTTAGCCCCGATCACAGGTTCTTTTAAGGACTCTTGGTCTCCTGTTTCCTTTAGCCATCAATCTGACTCAACTTGACTGCCATATTTAGAAGTGCAAACTACTATAAACTGGATTGTCTTTATATTCACTGTATACAATTATTTCCACTTTAAGGCTAAAATTGCTGAATCTCCAGCTGCCAATAGTTAGCCGCTCTGACAAGAACCACCTTGAACTCAAGCCCTCCATACAAATGCTTTTGCATGATCCATGATGTGTTGCAGTAAATGCATTTCATGCTTTAATTTATAAGTTTTGCCACAATCCAAAACTACAAACACACACAATTCGTTTTATGTTTGTTGCGACAAACTTCCAGTTTTGCTGCAAAAACTGAAGTCACAATCGTCATGGGAATTTTTTTTAATGTCTCAACACAAACACAGGGTTATAAACCTGAATGCTGCATATCAGATGATCAGAGAAAGGAGAAACAGAATTTAAAATGGGGAACCTAAAGAGCAAGATAGAGACGGGAAGAGAATAAATTAAGAAAAAGTATAGACACTTCTTGAGAACAGATTAAACCCAGAGATGTTTTTCTAGTGCTCAGACAGACTATAGTTTTTTCTATATCTTTTCTATAAAGATTATACAAAGTCAATGTTACATTTTCAAGTGTCTGCTAGAGGAGCGTGGAACTTCCCAATGACTGGGATGTAGAAAAGTGCACATATATAGAAATGTAGCTGTTAAGATGAGCTGATTTATCATTTGTGATCCAGTACCATTCATTCAACAACAGTCAAATACTAATTCACTTGTGGCTGCATTCAAATCACAACAATGCTTCAAAACCTAATGTCTTCCCAGTAGAGTAGAGGCTCTTACTGCAGCAATTAATAAACATTTTTTCACAGACAAACCAAAGTCCATTCACCCTTTCTTAGTGAGAATGAAAGGGGAAAACCACAAACAAGGAAAAGTGAAAAAAGGAAGTTAAGGACTGCGATGTGCAAAGAAACATAATCACAGACACACCCATGTATCCGTTTCACTCTGGGAAGTCCCATGACTATGGCACAACAGAACAAAGAGACTAGTTTAATTCCATCACAAGTGAAATAACATGAATCCTATTCATGATGAGCTTGATGAGGATGACTGATGACTGAGCAAGGTATTTTAATGCTTTATAAAACTAAATTCATACGGATTCAGTTGTTTTATAGAAATAAGGCTGCCATCCTCATCCACCTATCTCTCAGCTTGTCAGAGACTGAGGATGTTCTTACCTTCTTCGCCTGAATATCGTTCAACAGAAAAAGCAAGAGCTAAAAAAAAAGCTAATATCTGACCATAAGACATTAGTTTTAACTTCATATGTGCTTCATGAAGTAATCGGGTTTAGGCTAAAATATTTTGTTTAAAGCAGTAATACTTTGGTCTACAACTCCACAAGTGTTTTCCTCAACTGTGGTGGGGTCTAAAGGGTTAACAAAACATGAAAAAGTACTTCAACCTACACTTCTTTAGAAGCCATTAACTCATTATAGCCATGCCACGTACACCTGACCCCAGGCATGCTCTGGAATAAGTCATAATGACATCTCAATTCTGTCCTTTCCGGTCCACATCAGCACTTTCAGAGAGAAAGCCCTTCGGGTCAGTGAGCCAGTTTGTGCGCGCGCGCGTGCGCGAGAGAGCGAGAGAGAGAGCGCGAGAGAGAGAGAGAGAGAGAATGAAGAAGGAAAGCAGTGTGTCTAGTGGACAGTGATGTAGCACCACACAGGGCTGCTGGGCACTGATAAAACCATGGGCAAACAAAAGAGCATCAACAGAAAAGACAAATCATCAAAACCACACATCCAAACATAGCAGCCCCCACCCCCTCCTTGCAGAAGGTCTAACAAACAGTCTATCAAGCGTTTATGTCAGGATTGTTCTTATTAGTAGTGACATGTTTTCTCCACAAAAGACCGACAGGGTAAGAATAAACACTTTGGAATCTTCTATTTAAACAGGAAACCCTCCCCCCACAATGCCTTTGGTACTTTTGTCCATATGGATATGACTACACACTCTGTCTCTATGACAGCAGTGTCCCATTAACCCTTTACGTTTCTATTTCAGCTAGTTAATCTACTCATCTACTCTTCTACGGTAAAAACCATGTGGACTAAAGGTTTATTGTGCTGAAAAATGAGAGGTGGAGTTTGGGTATAAAAGTGGATGAAGGAAATATAAAATCATTGTTCTTTGAAACATCAAGGCATCAGATTGTCTGCCCCAGAAAATGCTTTTTGACTAGTCAACTCACTTGCCCTTACTTGCAATTAAGCAATGAAAAATGGACCGTTATGTACCAAAGCCAAATGTTCATAGATCTTAACAGTTTGAGTCATAAACTACTTTCTCACACAAGAAAATACAGAAACCGTTCCATGCAGGTCTTGTTCCTCAGATTAAACATAAAACACTTAGATTAAAACAAAAACTGCACTTAAAGATTTAGTTAAATGTTCTCAACAATAAATCTCACACACACTTAAGGGCTTCATATCAACTGTATTATGGCATTATGATTAGTAACAGTAATATTTTCTTTTGTTGAAATTGCATGTTTTCCATCACACATAAGCTGTTTTCAAAAACCTGTCATATCCAAAATTGCTACAATTGATTCAGGGCATTTTGGACCAAAACTCTTCATATAAAGAGTCATTAAGGTCTACAAACTAATGCCAGGTGGACTTGACAGGTGGACTAACTATGTAAAAGGACTATAACCACTGGCAGCAGATTTTAGATGTCTTAAAGGGACCGTTGCCAAAGTCTCCAAAAGCACCATTAGCACGGACACTTGATTCAATGGGGTTAAATGGGGCCATTGCATCTCCACAGCAATAAATAGCTGTGACTGAAGAGCGGAACACGAAGAACATGTTCCATCTTCTTAAGAAGTAAATAAACATTTGCTTTTATGTTCAAGCCTAGTCAACAGGTTTACCCCAGCACTAGCTACCTGATACCGTAATAAGCATGACCACTTTATTGTGCGGTCTATGAATGAGCTTCTTTTATACTGAGCTCACAGTCTTCAGTAGGATTTACCGCGCACGCACGCACGCACGCACGCACGCACGCACGCACGCACGCACTAAATGTAAAGGCCTTCACATTTATCAAAAGCCCATTTGAATAGCCCATTTGCTGGATGTGATGACGTGCTGGTGACTGTAAAGTAACGTTTGAGGTCAATAAAAAGAAAAAAGAAGAGAAATGCAGCATGTGAGAGGATTTTGCATGGTATAAAAAAAATAGCTTCCCATAAAAGACACATGTATGGTCCTCTGACGCATCGGGTACATGATGAGCAGGCCGAGCCTGTAGACAACGAGGACAACAAACCACAGAGATTTACAGCCGCAGTGAATACAGAAGCTTTTTCCAGATACATAAATATGGAAGACACGTCCACTGTTGCTTTGTGGGAGCTTAAACAAATGCACTGGAGAGACTGGGCGATGCAAAAACGAACTTACATAAGAGGGTTCAATGGCCACACATTCATTTGGAATACAATTGAACAACTATTCCAAGTTTATCTCCAGCTGTCTGCTACATCAAATAAAAGTGCATTACTGATCTGAAAGAAAAAAAACCCCCCAAAAAACCTAGTCAAACAGTGGATAACGACCTTCAATCTACCCAGCCCTATGAGCAGGTACTGTTACTGTTATTTTAATGATTTTAACTGGTATGCATCAGAAAGGAATAATATAACAGCAGACCAAAAACACCATGAATACTTTATATTCTCATTCTAACAATTATACAAATATTTATTATGATTGTTATGATTAGTAGTAGTAGTAGTAGTAGTAGTAGCAGTAGTATCGGCAGCACCAGTAGTATCAGCAGCACCAGTAATTATAAGTCAATATTTTAATGACTGAGTGGCAGATGTCATCTGCAATTCTGCTCATAATCCCCCCCCCCACATCCAACAGTTTTCTACTTCTTTCAAACATTCTGTAAATCTTGTATTGAAAATAATGATCCCTTTTGTGAGACATGGGCCAAAAAGCACAGCAATATATGCCTAAAAAAATACAACAACAAAGACACCCCACTGAGTTCATTGTGCAGTACATCTGATCTGGCCTTGAGTAGCCTTTGAGCATGTGAAACCATAAACCCTGAGCAACAGCTAAGCCAATTACACTCAATACCCATCAAACTCTGCTGTGAGGGAACTACAATGAGGTCCAGCTCCTCAAACCACCTGATCACAAAGACAACACCTGATTCAGGATCAACCCTCTTTTTTTGAGCGCACATGACCCCAGTTCATCTCTCTGTGAGAATATGTGAGAAATGACTTGAGCTGGATGGTCCATCACAAAATGGGTAATTTGGGGACTCATTTTAAAACACGGTGATAAAGACGATTACTAGACTGATTCAGAAGAGAACTAAACACCATATCTTGACTGAACATTACTGGAATTAACAGAAATAAAAGGTTAACTGTGGTCAGTGTGGGGTAAGGAAAGGGGACAGCAGATCAGGCAATAATGCATAAAACAGTGAGGTGGGAAAAACAATAGCCTGGAGTCTCAGAGGAAGTATGACTTGGCACATTCCTGCAGTTTGAGCAGATCATTTTTTTAAGTGTGCTTCATCCTAACCTGGAATGAGACCTGCTGTACAGTTCAGAAGGTCAGATTTCACCGTGGTTTGGTGTCCAAGGCAGAACATATCTTCATCCCAGAATAAACAGTACTACTGTTCAACTATGCATTCCAATGCTAGTGCGATTTAGAGCTGCACAAATGATTTATTAATTGATTTTTTTGTTGGTCTTGTAATTTATTTTTGTTGTATTTGTACTTAAAATTTCATTTCTGAGTTCAAAACTTTGAATGTTGTTTCTTCTGCAAAGACTCACCAGATCCAATTAAATAGGACTAATCTAATTTACTGAAAAAAAAAAAATAGCATGCAGAGCAGTAGCCAACCCCAACTGTTATTGCAATCAAATTCTCAGAAAGTAGGAAAATGCTGTAAACAGGGAAAACCCTGAGTCCCACATCAACACTCCTACGCTGGCATAACTAGGGACAATGCTGAAATGCTCATTACCTTATCAGCCAAACGCATGAGCTAATTTATGAAGCTCACTGGGCCTGTGTGACATTTAGCTGCATATGGAAACCAGTACAGCTGCTCAGCGAACTTCACTCTCTTCCATCCAAAAACAATAGAAACGGAACTGCATTTAGTGTTTTGAAGTTTTATGTTTGAGTCACATGCCCACACTCAAAGGAGTATAATGACCACATATCCGACGGAGTCAGAAAACCTGTCCTGTCTGACCGCTCAGAAGGACCCTTCGGAGCCCATTGTCCACAAGGTTCCGGCACAGGAAGACATTACAGGCAGAACACAAATAAGGGCAGGACAAAAAAATAAAAAAAAAAAAACAGGGTGAATGCAGCTGGAGGAAAATAAATCATGAGGATTTAGGTCTGGTAGTTCCCCCACAGCGTGTTCAATACCATTAACTGATCAATAATACAGTGGGTTAAACCCACTAATGTAACTGAAAAGTGCCCCCACACTAATATCCTTTAACTTCTGGATCAACAGTAATTGGTGACAGGCAAGGAGGTCATTACATTTCAGGGAGTCGTAGTGGATAACACTGCTCCTCTCCTTGCAGCAGACTGGGGTTCAATCCCTTTTTTTTTTTTTTTAAGTACTATATAGAATGCTTTCTGTTAAATGTGTGTGTGGTGGAGCCTTTTGAGGTTGTCTTCCCAAAAGGGGTAAAAAAGGCGCCATGGTCAGGTGTGTAGGAATGAAAAACCTTAATAAATTAATCAGAGACACTTTCAGACCATTACATACATGAGAATCAACCATGTTTTATACTTTTAAAAGGTAGGAACCCATTGGTAAACTTGTCAGCAAGTGAACAGGTAGAACACAAAAGACCAGAATAGTGGACAACAGAATATTTTTAATCAGGAAGAGATGCCGACGTCCGAGGAGGCTTATGAGATGCAGACTACAAGCAGTTAGCAGCTGCAAAGGATTTACACCCAATAAACATGGGGCTGGGGTGACCGAGGACAAAAAGAGATGTTGTTCCTAAGGGTTCACACAATATGGACGGAATACTGAGATTCTGAATTTTAACACGCAAGAAAAGTCTGAAAGTCTCCACTGGTGCAATACAAATAAGTGACAAGCTGCACAATCCTTCAACATTTAACAAGGAGTTTGTGGCCGTTTCTATACATGTTTATAATAATAATAATACTACTACTACATTTTATTTATTTAAAGGCGCCTTTCTGGCACACAAGGACACCGTACAATAAAACAAGTTTATATATAACACATTAGGGGTGTAACAGTACACAGAGGTCACGGTTCGGTATGTACCTCGGTTTTGGGGTCATGGTTCGGTACAGTTCACGATACTGCAAAGTTAAGCACCAAAAAGTTCTAAAGAATGAGGCTTGGTTTGTTTTCGTTTATTTTAAATAAACAGCAGTTTGTTAACCAGTAAACACACACGCTTGCTTATATTCTCATGTATGTGTAAGGCAGCAGAAGTGTTACGCCAGTAGGTGGCACTATTACACCAGACTACGACCCAGGTTTATAATTTACTTGTGTTTTTTGGTCCCTCTGTGATTCTGTATTACTTCAATCACAATCTTCTCCGTCGTACCATGTATTCTCTGAAAGACATCATGTACCGAACCGTGACCCATGTACCGTGATGGTTCGGTACGAATACATGTACCGTTACAGCCCTAAAACACATGTATATTATGTACACAAAAATGACAAGCAGATGAATGTATGGCAAAAATCACATTCACGTCATTTGCATATACAGTGGCATATCGTCACTGCTGGAAGAAAACATTGTACCAATAAACTGGTAATTTTACAGGACAAAAAAATATTTTTGGACCGTTTTTATAAATCACTGTTTTCAAATGAAGTAAAATAACTACAATAAAAACAACAAGCTTACAAGCTTTTCTTCTGACATGATCTACTGCTAGAATTTGTGAACGTTGTTACAGATTGGCATGAAAGTGGGCTGCAGTTCCCTCTACAGCTTAACCACAATTTTTGTTCTCAGTGGGCTTCACTGCTCTGAAACCTGATCGTATGCGAAAACACCAGCAGTTCCTTTTGTTACGATTCCATAAGCAGTTAATAATAGAACGTGATGCTGGCTTCCAGATAGGATGTCGCCTTTGAAGTAATGAAAACAGCTGGAGACAAATGTAAAGCATATTTAATCCTGCTTTTTGCAATCCATAATGTGAGGTTACTGAGGTCCAAAGGACCTTAAAAATAACCCAAACACATGACTATGTGTCTGCTCTGTCGGAGGCCAAATGAACAGACGCAGAGGTCTTCTTTCCTCTTCCTTTTACACACACACCCTGCTTCTGTCCTGAAGCCAATCCAAACAAACACATTAGGTCTTTAGACAAAGCAGGTACACACTTTTCCACATCATGCACAGCTACAAATGCCAACCTAGGGGAAAAACGTATGTCAAACAACCCTGCTGAGAACAAGCAAACATGTCTGGACATTATATGACCCTCGTTAGGCTCCGCTTTAGTCAAAATATCAAAAGGTCACACTTTGATGGGTCAGATCCCATTGCTGGTCCACTGTATAGGTACAACCGTGCATACCAGCCAATACAACACACCCTTATATGGACACACACAAAAGCAGAAAGTTCATTCCTGCACAAGTTGCCAAATGCAGTGCAATCTAAATTATTCCCAGAATCTCAGAGACCTCTGGTTGTGTTCCGCTGGTTAGGATCTTTGAAAAGGTCCACTCCGCACCATAATACATCATCAGCTCTAAATAACAGGCCAAGCTCAGATCCCATCGTACTTCAGTAAGATCACGAAAATAAATTTAGCTCAGCCACAAATAATAAAGGGTCATGTTCATAAGACCTGCGAGGCGATATCTGGACACAAATAAGGCCTAATTTGGTTCCAACTTGATCAGAAATTAATATAACGTTCAAGCTAAGAAATCTTGAGCATGCATTCTGAAGAAAGAGAACCTGCAAGGAATTGGTCACAATGGTCAACAGATACTAGAGCCCGACCGATATATCGACCGATATTAGTCATTTTCCAAACCATCTGTATCGGCATTTATAATGGCCGATAAATGAATATTTCAAAAATAAAATAAAAACGGACGAAACACCCTTCAACCATG
>JBBPDC010007657.1:0-13692 GCA_037974485.1 Hemigrammopetersius urotaenia | reverse complement strand
ACGAAACGAACTGTGATTGGTTGTTTGACATGTCGGTCAAACTGCCTTATGGGCGGGCCTTGGCCAAAGAAAGCTGCTATGAATTCTGAAGGTCTGGCTATGCGAGACTAGGTGTCACCTGATCTTTCTGCTCAGCCTTATCAAATATCCTCACATTAAACTTGGGCCACACTTTGTGCTGCTCTGTACTAAACAATGGGCAAACACAAGATTGGACAGTTTTCCATTTAATTCAGCTTGCAAAGCTAAATATTAACTTTGCAAGCTGAATTAAATGGAAAACTGTGCAATCTTGTGTTTGCCCATTGTTTAGTACAGAGCTACACAAGCATGACTGCTCTAAGAATTAACTCTGGCATGCTGTGCACGGAATCATTAATAGAAGTATCATAGGGTCGTTTCAGTTCATTTGATGGAGACGTCACCTCAAACAGCATCTTGAGATAGTCGTCATCCACCTCGATGTTGATGTCATGCAAGAAGTTCTTCAGCTCTTGTGGACTCATCTTGTTGTCACAGTTTATATCAGCGTTCCGCAAGCAGTTAAATATCCAGCTAATGCTTTCATTAAGGCTACAAGCATTTCAGAATATTCCGTTTTCAAATATTCTAGCAACCAGAACGTATTGCAGCTAAGTTTTCTCTGGAATGAACATAAGCGAAAGTTAAAAAGTCCAAAGAATCTGCTGTGCAGGGCTGGCAGCATTTAGCCTTTATCTGTTCATGGTGAAGTGTGGATTTATAAAAGGGGGTGAATAAGTGGGTTAAAGTTTTGTAAAAAGTGTTTAAAGTATTTAATATTATGATATTATTATTATAATATTATGAACATTTGTTGCATTTTGTAGCATTTATTATTTCATATACAGCATTGTGCAAATATCTCTGAATCACATTACTACTACAATAATCCTAGTTTGTTCCTATCACTGAATCTCTGGCATACTGAGTAGATTAAATGCAAGAAATGGGAACAAATGTTTTACTGTGACAGGCTGTAAAGTGCCTGAAGGTTTGAGGTGCCTAGATAAAGGAGTTTCAACCACTCAGCACTGAGCACCACCAGTATACTGATCATGGCCTGATCATCTGGAATCATCTGCGCCTGTTTCTTCACTGGTTCAGGACTTCAGTTTAGTTCTGCTTGAATTACAGATGCTGATCACTGTGTGGCTTAACAAACCAAACCATTCCTCTGAAACTGGTCAGGTTCAGGGACTGGGTGGAAAGTCCTCAAGAATGCATTAAAGTCTGCCTCTTTGAAAGTAAAAAATAAGGAAATGAGGGGTGGGTCAAGACTTTTGCACAGTAATTTCCATAGTCAAACAGAGTCAAACACTTGAGCCCCATTGGCTGGTCCAGACCTGCATAATGAGCAGGTAATAAAAAGAGTTTAAAGGCCTAAAATATTGATTTGTTAAGACAGATAGACTATCACTATACTTAAGACTGTAACTGCCCTTAGGCAGTGGCTCGTAAACCCTTCACAAACAACCCAACAAACTGTTGGCTGTTGGTAAAAACATCTCTGTGCTGTTTTTGCACCTCTAACATGATACAAGCACCAAAACAAACGTGGGGTTATAAGGATACTGTTCAGTCTTTGTCTGCCAGCTCAGGTTGTTCATATTGGAGATTATCTTCTCCAGGCCGGAGACCCAGTGCTTGGCTTCCTCCTCTGAGTTGGCAATCAGGTCTAGGTTTTTACGACGACCTTTGAAGAGGATGGAGAAGGTCCGCGGCTCCAGCGTCTCTTCTGTGTACCTCCTGAGACCCTCCGTCTGCCGGCCAGCCCGCACCGTCTCGATATCCTCAATAGAAACTGGGAAAAGCAGAAGTTTCTATTCATGCTAGAACGAATGACTGAAGCAGTTTAACCGCATCAGTTCAGGAATATTAGAAAGTATTATGATTAACTAGAACAACTCTCAGTAGAGAATGAAATCTGATGACTAAAAGATTAATTTGGTTTTATTAAGTTATGCGACTTTCTTTAGACATGTTTATGTATTCTGTACATCATTAACTATTAGGGCATTAACGGAAGGGGAGGTAACGTTAGCGCGAGGGGAATCTAAACACAAGGCCACAACAAGATGAGAGACATGCAGCAGAGAACACAGACACTCATCACATGTTTGGAGATACTTCACACACAAACAGCACGGTGACCTGCACAAACTGCTGTTAAAATACAATAACAGTACCAGCATTCTGCTCAGCATCTGAAATGGCATCCATTAGCTAACATGGCTAACGCTATCACAGCAGGGAGTCCTCCAGTCCAGAGGACGCAGAGTGGCTGCCACGGCTTAAGCTGTTCCACACTCTTTCTGTTGAGCACTTAAATTTACCAGAAAATTCAAGACCCCAGTCTTTTTTTGTTTTATTTCATTGTCATATTGACTGTTCATTGACTGCTGATGTATGTCGCTCTGGATAAGAGCGTCTGCTAAATGCTGTAAACGTAAATGTTAATGTTACTGAAAACTGTAATAAAAGTTGCTCATTGTTGGACATCTGTGTTCCTCCGCTGTGTGTGTGATGATGTCATTTTAACTATAGTGAATTGGGTCAAAATAATTGTGGCGAAATGATGGTTCAATATGCAAACACAGAATATTTTCAAATATTCTACCAAATAGTGTCTAAAATATTCGGTGATCTGGAAGATCCACTTTTCAGTTTGATAAACAAACCTGATATAAAAGTGTTGATTTAATAAAAATTATTTAAGGTTGAATTATTCAAATGACTTTTCTGTTTGTTAACATTTTAATTTTCTTTAATATTTGTTGCTGCTCTAATAGAGTAATTTAATCATAATCCAATCCTATCTAATCATCCAGGTCTGTTGAAACATGCAAGATCAGGATAATGGACAGAACTATTGTAATGCTGATATTTTGGCCTGTTTTTACAAAAACACTGTTGTTTTACAGTATAATCATGATGTACTTAGCCTGGAAAATTCCTCCTGGATCTGATTGCTTTGCTAAAGTAAATATGAAACAATCACTATTATCTAAAATGCTGTCAGCGCCTGTAATTAGTCAACGATAAAGTGCGTCTCTACGGCAACTATCATGGTTTACGGCTTGACAGTTCCTGACTGGTGATTAAGGGCTGTTTGCTTCCTACATGATTGGGTGGATTAAACAGATCTATGATTAATCAAAGCCTCAATGCTAGTTATATAAAAATAGGCTTTATGTAATATTTGCATTATTATGTAATAAACCACATATATGCAAAACATGCCCGATGCCAGATCAACTACCTCTAATTTTTTACACCAGTCTCAACAAGACTGATGTTTTGCTCGTAAAACATTAAGGAGGAAAAACGAAGGAATAGTAAAAGCTAGAAGTGCACAATGGTCAACACCATTGTATAGAGTTTAGATTTGACTGGTATGGGTTACTGGACTCTAAAATATATGTTTTCAATGTTACTACATTTGTAAAAGTTATATTTCTCTGTAATGCTAATCCAGATGAAGGCAGTCCCAGTTTCTGTGGGTGTGTCTTTTTGGTGGATAGAAAATATGGGATATCGGCTTCAACGTTCCTTTAGTGGTATAAAGTCTGAATACCCCTTCTAGAATTCCATGTTCTGCTGAAATGCTTTTTCCAACATATTTTAGTGCACAAAGGGGGTTGAAACACTATGCAGCTGCAGGTGGGCAGGTCAGTAACTGTGAGGTGAGTCTGCCTGGTAAGCGATGGTCAGTTTCCATGCATGAGTGGGAAAAACTCACAGGTTTGTTTGGAGCGCAGGGTCTTTTTGGACTCGTGCCACATGGTCTTGCAGTCCTCCTGCAGCTTGTAGAACCGTGTCTTCTTCCATGAGCCCGAACGAACTTTCACGAGCCCCGTGCCGTCCAGCAGAAGCTGCAGATCTGAATCTCCCTCCATGCCTGGAGTCAGGAAAGCCGGAGTTTAACATTTATAAAGAATTTATTTATTTATCGATTCATTCATTTTCTGTAACCGTCGATACATTAAGAGTTAATATTATTTTTCCCTGCCATTTCTCTCTGCCCGATTGGATATTAACTGGTTCTATTTCCTCTGTTCACACACTGATGCACAATTTTGTGCTGGTTTCCTTTTCTGAATTTTTCACATTGAAATTTGACTCCATTCATTGATACAAAAAAACTAAAATGTGGCTAAAAATGTGCCTAACATCAATATATAAATGTGTTTCCATTTTCACTTCATAGAAGAGTGTTAGTACTTTATAGTGCCCAGATCTAACACTGCAGCCAGAAGCTAAAAACGAATGGGATGATAATATGTTATTCACCATAGAAAAATACAATATGTTGCGATACAATAGAGTACAGTAGCTTGTAGTGTTGAATCCCTATTAAATAAGAACATTATTTCAATACAGTGTCAAATAACTGAAATGTAAAACTGAGTCTTTCATAGAAACCACAGTTAATGATCAGAACTAGGCCTCCAGGTCCATCCTCTAAAGAGTTGGAGAAAAGGGAGCAGGGCTTGTGCCATGCACAGACTAACGCTCGCTTATTTTTATTATTCATAAATTGTTATTCTTGTCTTGTTGGTTGTTGTGTGCAACGAAGAGCTGCACAAAGTATTGAAAGTTAAATACTTTTAAGAACTGCATACAATTCAATAAACTCTGTGCTTTCAGTTATGATTAGTTACATTTCTCTCATTTTACCCGTTATGGCAAAAAAACAATTACAGATAAACAGAAACACAACCACAGACACCTCACCCTCATCCACGCCAGCCCAGACCACCCGCTCCCAATCCCCACTCTAGCAATGTACATGCCTCCCAACAACACACAAGCACATTTAACAGTCTACAAAACAAACCTCATCCCCTTTCCCAAAATTCAAACACCCGCAACGGTCACCAAACTGAAAATGCCCTCGGGCCGCATGGCCCACACGCCAAACCTACTGATGCAGCAGAAACACTGATTACATTGAAATAAGCTAGCACCATTTTTCTGTGTTCAGTAAACATTTCGAATTCAGCCAATGATAGTTGTGATACTACATTTGGCTTCAGTATTGAGGTCTAAATGTTTGGCTTTATGACATTCAGAGCACTGTGAACCAAGATGTGCAGCACACAATCAGATCTGTGCAAACCCATTTATTTTAAAACATCGAAATATCCTTGGAATTGGAACAGAACATGTGTTTTATTGCATCTCTAGTGCTCAATGAAAAGAAATCCAAAAAGAAAAGAACAGCATCTAACACTCTTCAGTTTCTATTTTGATAGACACTTGATACTTTTAAAGGCTGGTTTTTTTTTTAAACTTTGCTTATTTTTGAGTGATTATATTCAATCATTTTAACTTTAGGACACTTTGTGTGCTGCTTTTCCATTGGGACAAGGAGCCGTACAGTACCGTCAACAAATGATTTTTCATTACAAATAAAGTGACCTGTACCAGCTGTACCTGGAAGTTAGAAGCTGGAAGATGGCAGGGCTGAAGGTGGCCTGCCGCCAAGCTGACTCCCTCACTGCTTTCTGATTGGTCGAAATGTTGTCATTTTTTTAAACTTTTTAAAAACCCAACAAAAACAACAAACTAACTGGGAAACTGCTGCAGCACAAGCACTATTGTCTGAAGATACTTTTCAGTGGAAGATTTTATTGCTGTTAAAAATGCAAAGGTGCACCAGGATATCATGATTAGGTTTTCATCACATGGCTAAACAACACTGAGAAAACCTCAAACATGACTATAAAAGACCACAGCACCAAAAGCAGCTTTGACAGAATGCTCCATGGACACGGTTTTCGGATGACAGAGAATCGCACTGCTGACGTCAGAAACACTGTTAGCAGGCTGAGATACATTTGAAAATTAAAGCGTACTACAAAAAGAAAAGAGCCTTTAGGTTCTTTCACCTACTTCTACAGAGATGCTTGCATTTGATCAAACCTGTCTGGATGTTTTTATGGGTCAATAACAAACAAACAGAGCAAAACAGCTTTAATAATCTCACTTATTTCTATCTGAGACCCAAAGTGTGAACTTAGTCCCACTTATTCTGCTCACCTGTATTCTAGACCAGATTTACCATCATCAGGGTCTCTTGCTCACCTGCCCTACAGACCAGTTTTGAACCACAAGGGTCACCTGTATGTGTTGACCTCTATAGGACCAGAGTTACACATTAACAACAATTTTAACAAAGTAATTACAAGTGTTGTATTCACTGTTACAGCTGGATTACAGAGCAGTGTATTAATTTAGAGATTTTACTTATGGAATTACATTAGGACACACTGTTGTAAGCACAGTACAAAACTTCAGTTAATAATATCTGTTCCCGACGTTGCTCTACCATAATCCAGCTGTAACATCACCCTCCAGTAGTTACATAGATATTATAAGACATAACTACACAATTATAAGGGCAATTCATTATAAAGTTGGAACTTTATTTGAATGATGACACAGCGCTTAGTGTTTATTCATGCCATACCAAAGCCAAGGAACCCCAGAGCCAAGGAACCACAGAGAATCTCATTGAAAGTAAACTGAAAGAGAAAGGAGCATTTTCTCAGCAACACAGAAAGCAGAAGAGAGAAATCAGCGCACAAACTGTAAATCTGCATGGAAAGACAGGTGTTGCAAAAAGACGATGCAAAAAATCCTGAAACGGAGCAGGGTATTAGTGTTAGTCTCCTACCGAGCAGCTTCGAGTTCAGACTTGCCACCTTGTCGCTCTGGGCTCGGTGCAGTAATTCCTCAGACTTGCTCCTGCTTGCTGGCTTCCTGATGCACTGCATGTCGGCTCTTTTTCCTCAGCAGGAGCATCGAGATCTCTCTGGGGACGCCTCGCTGTCTTCGCCCGGGGGGGAAGTTTCTGTGTTTGTGTCCCTCTGTGTTTGTTTCTCTTTTCCTTGGGCGTGTACCTTCCAAAGTTCACTCCTTGTGTTACACCGTTCTGCAGCTCCTCGTCCAGACCTTCAGCTCCACCTGTCCTTTTATCTGGGTCGGTTTAATGGAGCCGTAACACGTACTGAACGATTAAACGCATGTAAAAAAGACGATGACATCCTCAAGTCTTTCAAACTGAACAGAAACAGCCAGGCTGCCTTGGAAACAAGTCCATGTGGACAGAGTTTCTGAAGCTGTATCGCCACCTATTGATTAGAGTGTGGTGCTGGGGTTCATATGAGTTTCAGGCTTTTCATTCAAAAGAAAAGATTAAATTAACCTTCCTTAGTCCCACAAGTGGGAAATTTGCTTTGCGACAGAAAGTGGACAGTACAAAGTTAGGAGCAGCAAAATTAAGCAAACTGAATCTAAATTGCTAAGGATTGAGTTTAAAATTAATGGAATAAAAAAGGAAAATAAGAAAGAAGCAGAGCCGCCGTAACAGAGTGACACTAATTGGGGGCGCCAGAAAATTACTGTAGATATGGACAAAATAATTGACACCAACAGTGACAATGCACACAAATACATAGATGTTTTAATATGGAGTTGGCCCCACCCTTTGCAGCTCTAACAGTTTCCACTCCTCTTGGAAGACATTCCACAAGATTTTGTAGTTTCTGTGAGAATTTGTGCCAGTTCATTTTGTAGAGCATTTATGAAGTCAGGTACTGATGCTTGACGCAAAGTCCTGGCACAATCCCTGCCAGTTCATCCCAAAATTGTTGGATGGGATTGCAGTCAGGGCTCTGTGTACCAAACTCATCCATTCATGTCTTTATGGAGCTTGGTTTGTACACTGGGGCACAGTCATGCTGGAACAGAAAAGCTTCTTCCCCAAACTGTGTCCACAAAGTTGGAAGCATGACATTGTCAAAATGCCTTGGTGTGCTGAAGCATTAAGAAGTAAGAGGCCTCATCCAAACCCTGAAAAACATGCTCTAAAAGGAGTTTTTGTCCAATTTTGTCATGTCACTTGTCATGAAATGTTGATGCAATGTAAAGGGTAGCAGGTGTCCTACTTTACATTCTCTTTCCTAATTTACATGACACTTTACATAAGCTGGGGGTTATTCTACGGCCATGATTTTTTCAGCCAAAAAAAATCCAATTTAAACATTTGTATAAAAGCCAAGACATGTTTTACGTTTATTATTGCACTGGAGCTTTAAGACTAATTTAGCTAACGATTAGTATAAGTTTATCATACCAGCTATCAGGTTATATCAGGCAAACCAGCTCGTTAAATGCTGCAGACTCTTTCCCCCGCCCCCCTAGTGGCCATTCCATCAATTCTGTCAATTCTGCTGTTTAACAAGATACACAAATCCAATATTTCTTCTTCATAACTCATATTAAGTATCTGTTGACACTGTTGAGGGAAATGTTGAAAAGAGTTGTGATGCATGTTGAGCTGCTAGTGAGCAACGTAGGTTTGTTTGGTCAAGTGAAAGGCAAGGAATGAAAAGATCAGTGACTTCTTTGATAAGCTATGGGTCAACTGAGGTGCTAGAAACAAGGTTTTGTCCTGACAATGATGATATGCTGCCAAGATGCAGACTTTATAGAAAAAAAAAGGCATATCCCTTTAAGCGAGCACTGGGGAAACCAGTTCCACCTTGTGTCTGTTCATTTAGCTCTGTTGATTTTGCCACACTCATATAACACACACACGTTTGCAGATTTCGCATCCCTAATACAGAAAATAATTGCTAATCTATGACTGTTTGCAAACACCAAACACAGAGTGTTTACCGTACTAACCAAGTTCTTGAATGGCAAACTGTATCATCACGCACCCCTCTTCAAGTGTGAATGGCCATAAAAGAAGCCAGTGCTAAAGCATCTGCCCATTTACTTTCATTATAAGTTTCTCAGCAGGTTTGCCGCTCTATGGAAATCAACCTTGTGCTTCAGGTGAAGCAGGCAGAGATCAGGCTGGTATTCCTTTAACAAAAAAAACAAGCATGTCCTCTAATGACATGTTGGTCTAAAGCTTGTAATTATTTGTAGTATGTCTTGAAAACACCTCTCTGTATAATCATACAGGTGAGCCTATGATTTGAGGCACCATCCCGTGTGGGGATGGGGGATGGTGGGTGTGTGAGAAGAGCAGCCAGTGATATGGTGGATTATGTGTTATGCGACCTGCTCCGCCCGCTTGTCAGCTGGAATGTCCCTCTGGGCCGACTCTGGAGTCGCACTTTTAAAGAAATATTTGGCAGGGGGCGGTTACGGAAATGGCTTGGGTTAACCAGGGTCTTACAGCTCAGAAGAAAACAGAGTTAAACATACACTACCCGTCAAAAGTCTTTGCACACAATGAGATTTTCCACATTTGCATGTTGCTCACTTAATGCTTATAAAAAACACACTAATTTCACTCAGTATTCTTTGCTAACAAATACATTTAGAGTATGTTCAGCATTTGACTAACTTTTTTAGATAGAAAATGTCTTATTTTTAATTCATCACTACTGACCTATAAAAACCTAACATAATAATAATTATAATGAGGACCACCAGATAACTGTTAGATATTTACCGATGAATTAAACTTAATTTATGTGTTTAAAATTAAAGGACAGTCTAGAATTTGTCTCTGCATCACCACACAACCAGTTAATAGGATGACAGGCATGCACTGTTGCAAATTCTTTCATTTTATGAAGGAAACTTGTTTTAATTGACAGATTTTCATTTTTAGTTGTTCACACAACTTTCCAATTCTTAACAAGAATAAAACATCTGCAGTTTATGAAATAAATTGATAAGTGTTAAAAACCTTTGGTGTCCAAAAACTGGTGGGGTACATAGATGTTTATTTTGCATTCACAGTGCTGGGCCACTTGAGGCCAACTGGGTTGCCTTCACTGTAATCTCCAATGATGCCAATTATAAATATTTGATTCATTTTGTCAAAGATGGACATGTCCCCCCCGGAGCTGTCCACGGTACCACGCAGCCAAGACTCGCCCAACCTCAAACATGTCTACAACACATATGAACCCAAGTTTATATCTATAGCTTTCTATACATTTATTACATGTATGCATGTTTCCATCTATATTTTTGTTATAGTTTGCATATATAGTTTATAGTATGCAAAAGTTTTGGACGCCCACATTCAAATGGCCTGTTTTGTTGATTTTCTAAGTAAAATGAACATTTGAAGCACACATTCTTAGGCATATTACAGTTCATTTGCTGGATTTGTCATTGCAAAGGTGAAAAAAACATACATGTGTCCGGTGCAAAAATGTATTGCACACATTTGATAGTTTCCCCGACGTTAAATTCAAATAAATAGAGTTTGTGCACATATTTAGCTTTATTGCCTGTGTTATAAAACAATGCAGTTTCTAATGTGACTGATTGGACTAAAAATGGCAACACGCCCTTTGTGAAATCACTAACACGTATTCTCTTCTTTTTTAAAAATCGGGTTATATGTAGTTTCAAACCCAGTAAAGGAAGAAAAATAAAGCTGAAACCATATGCAAAATTCGGAGAGGTTTGAGTCCAGCTCACCTTGCTTGATCCCGGTGCCGTTTGGTTCCATTTTCGCGTCCAGATGCAGTTACTGTTGGAGAAGCCTGAGCAGAAACGGAGAGCATGAACGCCAGAGGAACTTACTCAGTACCCATCCTGCGCAAACTGACGATCTGAGCGCCTGCACCGGGTACAACTATGCAAAACAGCGCCACCTCGTGGAGACAACTACTCAGAGTACAAGTAAACGACCTCAAACTGAGTAGCAAGTAGACTATATGGACAAAAGTATTGGGACACGTGTTGATTTTTACTTCCAGTGAAGGGCAGTCTTAATGCTTCAGCATGCCATTTTGGACAACGCTATAAGCCTACTTACAATGTTGCGGACACAGTTTGGGGAAGAACCTTTTTCATTCAAACATAACTGCCCCAGTGCACAAAGCAAGCTCCATAAAGACATGGTTGGATTAGTTCGGTGTAGAACAGGGGTGGGCAACTCCGGTCCTAGAGGGCCGGTGTCCAGCTCAGGTTGATGGTGGTTCCCCTGAAACACATTCACTAAACCTGACAATTAACTGTTTCTGAGCAGGGAAATCGCCACAACGTGCTGTACCACGGTCCTCCAGGACCGGAGTTGCCCAACAATGGTGAAGAAGAACTTGACTGGTCCGAACAGAGCCCTGACCTCAACCTCATCCAACACATTTTCAATGAACCAGAACAGAGATTGTGAGCCAGACCTTCTCTTCCTACAGTGCCCAAACTCATACACGCTCCACATAAATGGACCAGCTTCATTTTAAAGTCTATGTATTTGAATGCAATGTCATTAAAGTCCCTGTTGATGTAATGTTTATATTTTGTCCATATAGTGTATCTTTAGCTACATCTGACAATTTGTCACTAAGAGCACTAATATGTGTGACATTTATTTTTTTAACACTTTAACTAGATTTTCTCTATTGGTTTGATTAAGGCACAATTTAAGGTTTTTAAAAAAAATAATAGTGGGTGTGGATTTACCTTAACATTAACATTGTAGTACACTACAGAATGCCTGAATACAAAGTAGGGCAACTCACCCTACACAGTATGAGGATCTTAAAATTTATTTAAAATATTTTAAATTTTAAAAAAAATTCTGGAATTTATTTTAACTGCATGAAACTGAGTGAATGGAAGAAGTTTCTAACCACCTCTTTATGGGCAGCGCAGCTAGAGATACAATATCACTGGTGTGAATCATAAGTGTAGTATGAACTTATTCAGAAATCCTGAATCGGGACATACCGTTCAGTTTCTGTTACATTTCTACACGTTCTTTTGGCTTAAAACATCTACCCAGGTCACAACAGCGTAGGCCTTTTAACTCGCTCCTGGCCATATTGGGTGAAATGGCCTGGTCAGACTGATGTCCCGGCTTAAACATTAAACGATAAAGTGGGCTTATTCGTTTTCAGACTCCATAAACTTGCACTAGCCTCCATTACTTTGTTGTGGAACTGGCAGAATGTCCTCACAGGGTCATTTATGTGACCTCCACCATGAATGTCAGTTTTTATTCACTTTGAATGAATGAATTCATTTCGGTTTGTTCTCATACCCAAAGAGAACGCACCCACACCACAGTCATGTGCGCGGGCCATATTCTCACAGCAGGAGAGTACTCGGGCAGAACAAAATCATTTGTCCCTGATTCGGGGGAAGCTTGTGTGGACATCTTGCTTTTCTGATCGTCCATGTGTGGTTTGGCCCCGCTGAAACAAAAGCGATGGACTGGAGGGTGGGATGTGAGTTCTCGTGACACTCAGCACTCCCATTCATTCCTGGCTTACTCCCCCAGCACAGTCAGCGCTGGGGTGAGTGCGTTTCAACACTGGCCCCATCTGCAGCTTCTCCAAATCCAGGGGGCCAGGGGCGGGTAAGAAGAAGACACTGCCTTTCAAACTTAGATAACACAAGCTGGTGGTTATTTTACAGCCATGTTTTTTTTTCCTGCCAAAAGACCCCCCACATTTACACAGTTTACCATTATGATCCATGTGGTAGATTAGCTGGGTTAATGTAGTTAAAAAGAAATAGAACTAGCAATCGGGGTATATCAGGCAAACAAATAGTTAAATGGCTCTTTTCGTACACCCCCCCCCCCCCCCTAGTGGCCATTCCACCCTTTTGGCCATTCCAGAACGAAATATGACTTCTAAACGTTTGATAATATAATCACATTAGGTATCAGAGTAACCCAAAACGAGTTGTTAAAAGTTGCGATGGATGCTGTCATCTCTTCACAAGGATGTCCATGCCAAGATTAAACTGACCTAACTGCAGCTTTCTGAGAGAAATTAAAACTACATACACTATTGCTACGATAAAAAATGGCATGTAAACACTTCAAAACACAACTTATGTTTGTGGTCAGTTTGACCTCATCCAGTAATTAATGTGTCTGAATAAATAATTTATATCATTTATTTGGTTTCATAATACATGCATTTTCCTAATTTAGTGGGGACAAACTGTAAAAAAAACCACACTGTGAGCTTGATATGTGTACATTCTGTACACATCCTGGTTCATTGGGGTCAATTGGACCCCAGACTGTTCTACCTTTTTAAAAACGTTTAAGCAATATCAATGTTTCACACACATTTTTTTGGTTGCTTTGGATAACCCTAAGAGCTTTGTAATATGCAGTTTTATAGTCTTAAGAGAAATCAAACATAATCACATGTGCAGGGGTGTGAGAACTACTGATAGTTCACATGATATGGAAGAGGGAGGGCATATTTTTCACCAGAACTTTGAAATTTCCTGCACCATGCAGTTAGTTTTCAATGTTCCTAAATTCTCACACACCACGCCTCTACTACAGAACTATACACAGCTCCCTGTGGCCGCTCACATTAAGTTAAAAACCATAACACTTGCCTTCAAGGCCAAGAGCGGACTTGTACCTTCTTACTCTTTGCTTGTCTTGAACCTCTGTTGCTCAAAAGAAGAGGAAGGCATGCATCAAGACTCTTTTCAGTCTTGGCCCCCACAGTGGTGGAATGAACTCCGTCTTGCAATCAGATCTGCGTAGTCCCTCACTGTCTAAAGTGTCATCTAAAGACCCACCTCATCAAGGAGCACCTTGGTGCACTGTAAAAAAAATCCCGTAGTTTTTACGGAAAAAAACTGGCAGCTGGGGTTACCAGAACAATTCCGTAAAATATACAATAAAACAGTAATTGCTTTTACCGAATA
>JBBPDC010007629.1:0-13693 GCA_037974485.1 Hemigrammopetersius urotaenia | reverse complement strand
AGTGCATTAGCTCTCTCAACATCAATCATGAGGTCCTCCACTTCACCCTGCAGTCTCTGCTTGGTCTTCTCCAGAGAGGCACACTTGGAGTTCACAGCTTCAATCGATTCCTCAGCATCTTGTAGTCGCTGGGCAAGCTTTTTCCTGAGGAAGACTAAAATTGTAAAAGTTTATCTAGGAAACTTAGATCTCTTTACCTTTTGTTAGTAGAATTTACTTACTTGGCCTCTTCAAGCTCCTCAGTACGCTGGATGGCATCTGTTTCATATTTGCTTCTCCACTGAGCCACCTCACTGTTGGCCTTGGACATTCCACGCTGCAACTCAGCCTTGGCCTCCTGCTCTTCCTCGAATTGCTCTCTGAGCAGGTCACAGTCATGACGGGCTGATTGAACTCCATGAGCAAGAGCGTTCTTTGCCTAAAATGATCCCACATTTGTTAAAACTGTACTTGTTGATCAGTTGATGCTTGATTGCAGTTACAGTTTTATCAAGAACTTTATTTCTGATGCTGTCATGACGATACAAGTTTATAGTTGTCTTCGTGCAAATGCAATTGTATCAAATATTGCACTTCAACAGTACCTTGACCTCCTCTTCAATTTGTCTCTTGAGCTCCTCAATCTGCTGTGTGTAAGCTTGTTTTCCCCTGGTCAGCTGAGAAACAAGTGCTTCCTTCTCCTCCAACTGACGACCAAACTCACCTTAGGAAAGGTTTGAGCAAAGAAGGTCACAAAGGTGTAACAAACACTGATTGATTCGTCTGTTTAGTAGTTTTGGCTGTAGTTACCATTCTCCGTCTGAAGGCGGGCTCGTTGTCCACTCATATCATTCAGTTGACGGACATGTTCATCATTTTTAGCTTTGAGTTCGCCCAAGGAGTCTTCAAGAGTACGACACATCTTCTCTAGATTTGCCTATAAATACATACGTGATAATGAAATACATTAAAACATACCATGCCTTGACCAAGGATTTGGCTGTTTTCTGTTGGATGATCTGGTCAGAAGCACTAACTTGTCCTACTTAGTATGTCTCACGTATCATTCAACTTGGCCTCTAGTATTTTATAAAGATTGACTAGTAATATTTCTTATATCTTGGAGAAAATGAACACCTTTGCTTTGGCCACAGCCTCCATGTTACTGGACAGGTCATCTATCTCCATCTTGTATTCACTTTTCTCTTTCTCCAGCTTCTGTTTAACTCTTTGAAGATTGTCAATCTGCTCTCCAAGCTCAGCAACACTGTCAGCTTGTTTCTTGCGAAGAGCAGCAGCTGTGGCTTCATGCTGCAGAGTGGACTCTTCCAGATCACGACGCAGCTTCTGGAACTCAGCCTCACGCTTCTTGTTCATCTCAATCTGAGCAGCAGTGGCACCACCAGCTTCCTCCAGCCTCTCACTGATCTCCTCAAGTTCCCTGGAGAGATCAGCTCTCTGCTTCTCAACTTTAGCTCGAGCTGCACGCTCAGCCTCAATTTCCTCCTCCAGCTCTTCAATACGAGCCTGAAAGAAACATATTCAGGAATTTGTCATATTTACAAAAACATAATAAAATCTGATAAGAGACCATATTTTAAACTGAGAAGAATAACCTGGAGTTCTTTAATCTTCTTCTGAAGTTGAGCACCCAAAGTCTGTTCATCCTCAATCTTACTCAGAAGTTGGCTGATTTCAAAGTCCTTCCTATTATGAAAATGATGCAGATACAAGAATTAGACACATTTTCTTACCTCTTAATTCTTTTGTCATCTATTAAAGTGATATATACTTCTTTAGCTTCTCGTCTGACTGCTGTTTGTCGTTCTCCAGATCCATTATGGATTCCTGTGCAAGTTTCAAGTCACCCTCCAGCTTTCTTTTGGCTCTCTCCAGGTCCATACGGAGTTTCTTCTCTTGCTCCAATGACCCTTCAAGCTATAATTTATAGAAACCAGTATTTTTGAGTGACTCAGTAACTGGTGAATTGAGTGTTTTGAAAATAACATTTTGAAAGCTCTTACATCATCCACTTGTTGTTCAAGCTTTGTCTTTGATTTGGTCAGAGTGTTGACTTTGTCTTCCTCTGCCTGAAGATCATCAAGAGTCTGCTGGTGCGCCTCTTGGAGGGCTTTCTTTTCCTTGGTGAGCTTGGCAATGCTCTCATCCTGAGAGGCCATTTCCTCAGTCAGGTTCTTCACCTGTGTGAACACATTTGCAAATGTTTTGTCTGTTTAAGAGGTCACACTTCACCAGTATGCTACAAATATTAACCTTGTTCTCAGTAGCATGTTTCTCCTTCTCCACTTTAGCCAAGGTGAGCTCAAGATCATCAATGTCCTTCTTGAGCTCAGAGCACTCGTCCTCCAGTTTCCTCTTCTTGGCCGTCAGCTCAGCATTGATTTCCTCCTCATCCTCCAGTCTCTCAGTTGTCTCTTTGAGTTTGGCTTCAAGCTGGATCTTGCTCTTGATGAGACCCTCACACCTTTCCTCAGCATCAGCAAGACCCTCTGATTCCTTTTGATTATACTGATATTTAGTGACACTGAACATTATTCATCTCTATTAATATTTTCAGCTTTTAAATACTTACAGATGCTACAGCAAGTTGCAGGTCATTTTTCTCTTGAAGAAGTGACACCATCTTCTCCTCAAGCTCTTTCTTCTTGGCCAGTGCCTTTGCCAGATCCTCCTTCATTTTCTCAAAATTCTCCTTCATGGCAGCCATTTCCTTCTCAGTCTCTGCACTCTTCAGCAGAGGCTTGATCTTGAAGTACAGCTTCATCCATGGCCAGTGTTTCACGTTCATGAATGATCGGATGTTGTACTGGATGGTGTAGATGGACTCCCTGCAGTTCAAAATGTACCAGTTCAATATTCAGTATCATTAGTTTTAAAAGTGGCTTGTTTATTATATTTCTGTATTTGTACTGTATACCTCCTCTCCATCATCTTGACAAACTCTCTTCTCATAAGGAAGCCACGGCACAGAGCCTGAGTCATGGTCACGAGAGATGCCAGTTTTTCATCTCGCATCTCCTCAAGGGTACCCAGCAGACCAGCTTTGAAGAACACCTACCATAATATAATGTAAAATCAAAACTTTACTTATGGCTCCACACCTCTGTACCTCCATGTACAAATGTGATTCTGCACTGCTACACTGCATTTCAAAATATCACAAAAATCACTCAAAATCACATCCAATAGCTGGGAGGTTTAAGCTTATGACCAGTACTAAGTGCACCATTGTGGTCCAGGCGAAACACATGCCTAGATATCTGCTCATAGTAACATAAAATAATACCTTTAACTAATGGTTTTCAGACATACATAATTTCATTAGAATTTATGCAGTATCTATTTCCTTTTTATCATTATAATTTACAAAACTTCAGCCAGACATCACTCACCTTGGTGTGCCCAAACTTGTACTGGGTGTGGTCCACATCAATGGAGCCCAAAAGTTTTTCTGAAGCCTTCTTGTTGTCAATGAACTGTCCCTCAGGGATGACACTGGCATTCAAGACTTTGTATCTATGTTAAAATTATTCCATTAAGATGTTACTCAATCTGACATGTTTTTATTTTAAGTTGTTGTAAAAAGAAGAATTGAAGAATTAAAAAGTGACCTTTGCTTGAAGTCACCATAGAGGATTCTGCTGGGGAATCCCTTTCTGCAGATTCTGATACCCTCCAGCACACCATTACACCTCAGCTGGTGGATGACCAGAAAATTCTCCATCAGACCTTGAGGGATGAGATTATGTTACTTGAGAGATGAGACTGGTTTTTTTTATAAAATGTACATTCTTTCAGTTTACAGAAGACCAAGAGCATCTACCTGGAGTCTTGGACTCATTGGGAATCAAGCAGCGCACAAAGTGAGGGTGAGTGCTCCTCAAGTTGGTCATCAGCTTGCCCAGGTTCTCCTGTGGGTTTTTCATGTTTTGGCAACTCATATTAAGAAAAATCTTGCTAAACTTGCTATTTGTACTGCTGGCACTATTATTTTATTAATTATATATTTTATAAGTTGTTTTACCCTGAAAAGAGCAGACACTGTCTGGAAAGAACCACCCTTCTTCTTACCGCCCTTCTTACCACCGCCACCTTTGCCACCAGCATCTACAGAAAATCAAAATCATTCAGCATTGTGACCTTCAATACTGCAGTTGTATTATTTATAATATGCAAATTAAAGAATAAGGAATACTAAGGAAAAAATATATACATATTTATACATACCTTCAGCAGATGCATGACTTAAATACAGTAAGGACAGAAGTTTGTTTGCTGACTTCTGGTACAGCTGGACAACAGAATCGTTCAGGGGGTCCTTGTTCTTGTCCAACCAGCCTGAAATGTTGTAGTCCACAGTGCCGGCATAGTGCACCAGGGAGAAATGAGCCTCTGCTTTGCCTTTAGCAGGCTTTGGCTTCTGGAAGGCATTACATTTCCCAAGATGCTGGTCGTACAGCTTGTTCTTGAAGGATGTGTCTGTTGCCTTGGGGAACATGCACTCCTCTTCAAGAATGGAGAAGATGCCCATTGGCTGATGAGGACACATTTTGATGAGTGAGTCAGAGATATATTGCATTATTATTGATAAATGTATTACTGTTTTTAGAAGAAGATTCTTGTTGATTTTAAACTGTTTACCTTCTCTATGAGTTCAATGCAGGCAGCCAGGTCCATACCAAAGTCAATGAACTCCCACTCAATTCCTTCTTTCTTGTACTCCTCTTGTTCCAGCACAAACATGTGGTGGTTGAAGAACTGTTGCAGTTTCTCATTTGTGAAGTTAATGCAGAGCTGCTCCAAGCTGTTGAACTGTTGCAGCATATTGATGTATTAGAAATATATTGATTTTTTTAAATTCAAAATTGATGTATCACATATTTGAACATCATTAATTATTTACATCAAAGATCTCAAATCCAGCGATGTCCAGCACACCAATGAAGAACTGTCTTGGTTGTTTTGTGTCCAACATCTCATTGATGCGAACCACCATCCACAAGAACATTTTCTCATAGACAGACTTGCAGAGAGCCATGACAGAGTTGTTCACCTGTACAATACAGGAGTATGCTTCAGTTATTGAATGTATTTCTTAAGTGCTTGTCCTTTTTGGTTATATCATTGCACAGTACCTGAGGGACAGTCTGGCCTTTGGTCACAAACTCATTTCCGACCTTCACTCTGGGGTAGCACAGAGCTTTCAGCATGTCAGCGGAGTTCAGGCCCAAGAGGTAGGCGATTTTATCAGCCACTGAAGAAGAATGTGTTTGAATTTCTCATTAAGAATTGATTCTGATTCTTATAACAGAGCCAAAAAGATTTTGATATTTTTTTGTATATACCCTCAGTGCCGTCAGGCTCAGCCTGCTCCTCTCTCTGCTTCTGCTTGAACTTCATGTTGCCGTGATGTACAACAGCACCAGTCAGTTTGTAGATGTTAATTTTCTCATCAGCGGTGAAGCCCAGGATGTCAATAGCAGTCTGTTTAGAGTGAAACAGAGTGGAAGGAGTCAATGGAGCCATATTTTTACAGTACCTGCAGAAGATGAAGATGTGATGTACAGTGAAGATGTACTTACATCTGTGGCAATGAATTCTTCCACATCATTGATGCTCTTAACAGTGATTTCACCCTGGCTGATCATGTGATAGTCATAGGGGTTGGTCGTGATGAGCAGAGCCTCTGTAAGAAAGACAAATATCATTTTCTGACTTTTATGAGTGTTATAGGACACCTAAGGACTTGGTTTCAGTGACACGTTGAGATACCGTACCAAGCAGCTCTGGCTTGTGTCCAGTCATGAGCTGGTAGAAAATGTGGTAGCTCCTCTCAGCAGACAGCTGGAAAGTGACTCTTGACTTCTCCAGCAGATCTGTCGATACATTGGTGTAGTAATTTGTTAGTTTCGAGGTGTGTCTTTACATATTTATTGTTTGTTGTGTTCACGAATAGTGAAGAGACTGAACAGACTGTTTTTTGTTTTAAGAATGTATAGCGGCATAGGTTTCAGTGTTTTGCACACTAATATTGGTCTTTCTTGTCATATATTTTTGTCAGTTTTTTTTTCCTCAAATGTGTAGGCTATGCTCATATATGTGTTCACATGAACGAGTTCACATATGATAACGCCACAATTTTCAACACTGCATAGGAAACTTACAGGTTTCAATATCAGCTGAGGACAGCTTGCCGGTTTGCCCAAAATGAATCCGGATGAATTTACCCTGCAAATTCAGAAGATGTTTAGATCAATGTTATCTTTCTATTTTATTGTGCTCTGTGCAGACTTCCAACTCTGTGTGTACTTACAAAACGAGAGGAGTTGTCATTCCTGATGGTCTTGGCATTACCATATGCCTCCAGCAGGGGGTTGGCTGCAATGATCTGGTCCTCCAGTGAACCCTAGAGATGAAAATATATTTTAGTGTGCAAGTTATACAAAAATGCTCTGAGAATCCTGAAATGGTGGTTAATTTACCTGCATTTTGCCAGGAGTTGGCTCCGCCTTCTTCTGTCCAGTCACTGCAATTGTCGCAAAGTACTGGATGACACGTTTGGTGTTCACAGTCTTTCCTGCACCAGATTCTCCACTGTAGATAGTCAGTAAATAACATTAAGTTTTATTAATAATTTTTCATTTTTTATGGATTTTACAGATATCTTAGGTACCTTTCAGAGTTTAAATAGTCTTTGACTGTGCATTGAATTTCCACAGAGGAAGCTTTAGTAGAAACATACTACTTAAGCCAGACAGTGTGAAACACTACAAGTGAAACATCTGTAATAGTTTTTTTTAAAAAATGCATTGGAGATACTTTTTTAAATCAAAAAAAATTATTTTCTAACTTAGTTATAAAAGTTCATAGTTATAAAAATTATACTTACGTAATCAGGATAGACTGGTTTTCACGATCTAAAAGAAAACATGAGGCACTTTATTTCTAATGCTCTTTTTTACAGACAGAGGTTTTTGCACTTTTTTCAGACTCGTTCCAATACTATTCTTCTTTAAGATTAACAAAGTCATACCAGTGAGCATGAACTGATAGGCGTTATCAGAGATGGAGAAGATGTGGGGTGGAGCTTCAATTCTCTTTTTTCCTCTGTATCCACACACAACAACTGCATCGTATACTGGGAGCCACTTGTAGGGGTTTACAGTGACGCAGAATAGCCCTGAGTAGGTCTACAGATAGGAATGTTTCCAGAAGGTCATTATGGTGTAACCTCTCTTTATAAATATTGCTTTCAGGCATGTATCAAGTTAAACTTACGTAGATCATCCATGCTGCATATCGCTCTTTGAGGTTATACAGCACACAAGGCTCGTTGAGGTGGGTCATCATGGCCATGTCCTCAATTTTATCAAATTTGGGAGGGTTCATTGCATAGACGTCATCCTCCTTTACTGTGAGGGTCTGTAAAATTAAAAGCATTGTTTCATTACACAATAGTACGACTATGAAAATGCAGTGGACTGCGTGGAGCTTACACATGCATGCTTGACCTGAATGGCTAACAAACATGATTAATACCATATTAACATAATACAGTTTGTAAATGCATGTCAGCCCGCATCTTATGCAAAAGATATTGTATGAAATGTTTTTGCATACTTAATATCTTAAATGTTAAGATATCTTTAGCAGAACCAGTGTTTTTTTAAGAACTGTTTTCTTATTAGTTGTCTTTTCACTTACTTTTCCACACAGAGTTTCGACAGTAGCTTTGCCACCCTCTTTACTCTTCAGTGTACCCTTGAGGTACATCTCAGCGGGCTCAGCCACAAACACTGCTGTTTTAGCATCAAATGGTTTGTTCTGTGCTTCAATCCTCTCCCTTTCTGGTTTCCGGAGGTAGACAGCCGCTGGGCCAAAACACTCCATCTCTCCATCCCCCATGATGGTGTTTTTTCTGTGAAATTGAAACAGCCTAGTGTATTAGAATGTTACAAGGCACACCATGGCACCCAGCTTCATTTTTGACCATTTCAACTTAAAGTGATTAAGTTCACCTCATAGACAGAGTTTTCACTAAACATGTCTGTTAAATTGATGCACAGAATTTATTTTTTGATTTTTATTTTTTGAGCCCAATTCTAAACTAAATACATGAACGATATGTGTCTGTACATGTATTTGTAGACATATAAGGTTGTACAGCAATTTTGACCTTAGAGTAGAAAAGCATTTTATGACTTACCTTTTTGTTCCTTCTTATAAAGAATGGAAAAGAGAACAGTCCTGGCAGTTTGTTGACTCTGAAAAAAAAAAGTATAATAAAAATGTTTATACATAATCAGTGATAATGAAACCGTAATTGTTCAAGACTGAATAATTCTAATGAACAATTGAGATGTCCTCTCACCTTTGCAGGGTCCAGGGGTAGGTTTGGTGCTTGGGGGTGCCTCTTATATAGCACGGTTAATGTACACTCAGCAGAAATTTCAGTCTATGTTTGGTCATGCTTGATGTATTTCCTCCCTAAGAGGCAACGATGAAGACGAGCTCATATATCATATTGTACTATGAAATCCTGGTGTCCTACAGCAGAGTCAGTGCTGTACCTAATTTCTTATGCTTTTAAATAGTTCAAGTACAGTCATTTGTTTTCAAGTGTTCTTTGATTATTTTAAATTTGATTAGATACATCAAATCTATAAAATTAGATACATTGTCATTTTGGTATATGTTAACATTAGAAAGCGAGCTTTACTTTAATAGAATAGAAAGTATTTTTGCTTTAACATGCATTCTAATTTGTTAATGTGATGGTCTGCTATATGACATGCAAATTACATTTGTTTTATTTTTAGGTGCAATGCTTGGCGATGTTAAAAACTAATCTAAGGTTGTGAGATGACTTTTTATTGGGATTTGGCGCTGAAGAAATCCAAGGTAAAACCCAGGGAGAATCTGTGTAATATCACTGGTGTTCTCTTGCAGGGTCAACCTCTTCATGTTATAAGTGACTAAATTGTTCTGCTTTTCAGTCACAGGTTTTGTTGCCTAATAATCTCACAGTCTCCAAATGTTTTCAAATCTGTTTCTGTATATTTAATGAAGATTTGCTGAAAGGCACATAGAGAAACACCACACTGCAGATACACAGAGTCCCTTTTCAAAATAAACTATTATTTTTTAAAATAAACTATTGCAAATTTCTGTTTTAAAACAGGAAGGATTTAAATAAATGTTATTTGTTAGCATGTCCCAGGATTTTTAATTCACATTTGCACAGATATTTCAGCAAAAAGCTCAGCTGACCTCAGCCGAGTGCTCCCTCTATTGGACAGCAGAGTATCCACATGATAGTAAAGCTTAAGATTCCTTGTGATACTACATTGTAACGCTTATTTACAAATCAAAGGCAGTTCGTCCTTGGCAGATGATGACATAGCAGTAAGAGCTCAGAGGCTGTTGCTTGTAATGAGCTGTAATCATAAACCAAAAATTCTGAAACACAGCATCTTAGTTTATTATTCTCATCAGGAATTGATGCAGATATAGAAAGCCCTGCTCTCAGGGTATGAGAATTTTTGTCAGTTTCTGAAGGCAGTATAAAGGAGTTCAGCCAGACAGTCTAAGAGGTTCCCAGATGCTTAACATGTACTGTCTCTAAGGTAAGGCTCTTTACTCATTTAAAATCTGCTTTGTCCACATTTTTGGTGTAATTTCGTCCCATGTTTCTGTATTTGTACATTAGATGTATTTGATTGTGCATGTATTATAGTACCTTTCCACATTAGCTGAGATTCTTTTTGACATTGTGTTGCTTTGTTAGCATTGGAAATTAGTATTTGTTTAAATTTGAATGATTTGTTTGATTTTTATTGGCAATGTTACTTTTTTGCTTTTTAGTTGTGTAACAATATTTTTGCTGTGACAGTAGGTTATTTTGCATTCCCATATTAAATGCTTTAATAACAATCCTAACCTTTTTAATCTGGGAGTTCTGTACAGCAAGTTTCTTAACTTTTTGTTAACAGTTCATAAACCTAAATGTGGAAATACCACTGGGGCAGTAATTAAGCACATTTAAGTGTCCTACAGATCCCTTAGCTGGGTTTCAAATGTCTTGTCGTAATAGTCAGATGTGTGAGAGTCTTAAACTGCACTCCATAGCTTTGAAATCCTTTGAAATCTCTGTGCCTGAACAGTTGCCTTATTTTTAGAGCCACACATCTTTCTTTTTTATGTGGTCATGGAATATAGCACTGTGCCCTTTAAGTCCTCTTGTCTGCTGTTCCTGTTGGATGCTTTTTCTTCTGTGATGCACAGTGGAACATATTCCGTAGAAGGTAAAGATATGTGAACCTTTATAGTTTTTCCGATTTTAGAATCTGCCTATCAAAATCTTAGATGGAAATGTATCCAGGTTTGTGTTGTGTAGGACCTTTTCATCTTCTTATTTTGACTTTGTGCTCAGCAGTGTCAGCAGTCTCTTTTGAAGTGGTAGCAAATATGTCTTCTACCCCTTACCAAGTGAGTATTGTCCTTTTCCTCTAGTAAAATACATACTTTTTTTGTGGTTAACATGCTTAAATTGTTTGTACAGTGTTCAGGATTGTGTATTTTTATGCCTGTTGTCCCAGTAAACATGTTTCAGTCTGGTATTAATAATGATGTCTTATTGTCCTGCTTGAGGACTTTTAGCTCTTTGGCCAGAGTTTCATTTACAGTCTCCTGATACTTGATCATCTGTGCCCTGCTTTCTCTGGACCTCTGCAGGAATAATAACCCCAAAGCCTCACTGATCCTCTTTTGTGCTCCCTGTGTGAATGAACAGTTTTCTTCTTCCTTTGTGTATTTTCTGATCTTCTCAGTGCTGTGGAATGACACAGGTCATGTTACCTCATATTAAGCAGTCAGAGGTGAGTTATAATCATCAGATTTGTCTGGGTAAAGATAACATCAATATTTTGTTCTGCATCATATTTATTATTGTGTATAGATCGATCCTCAAATGTAATACATTTCTAGTGATGCTGCTTTTAGGTAAGAAAAGACGGCGTAACAGAAATAACACACTGGTCGTATTTAGTCCCTGGTCTATGAACGCTTCGAGTTAACATAGAGGAAAGATGTTGCTCATATATGGAAACCATGTGCTTACAATTGGCCTCTACCTGTAAATAATGAAAGAACCCTTTAGTTTACGTACATGAATGTAATAGGAAAATACAGCAAAATATTATGCCCAGTAATCACTGTCGGATCAAGAAAATGGAAGCTGCTTAGACAAGACTGTCCCGCAGACCTCAATAAAAGAAGAGAGGTGATGCCATCAGTCACTTAGAAGGAGCTCCAGAGTTCTTAAATACTTCAGTACTTTTGCTTAAGTTACATTTTGATGCCAGATTATTCTGATGCATCTAGCCTTTTAAAAAAAAATATTTTAATTTTCTTAAATGTATTTCATGTTCATTTATTTACACAGTAGGAGTAGTAGGATATACTCAGATAACAAACCCACTAATTAACACCTGCATTAATAATTTCCTCATAACTGTTCTGATTGTGCTGGAAGGTAAGAAGGAGAGATACATTTACAGGAGTCAATACCAATGTATTTAATAAAAATGGTGGGAGGTAGAACTAGGGAGGACAAACATCTCTGACTCATGACCTGGCAGCTATAATTCAACGTTCAGATGGTCTTGGCTGTTTGTAAAGTTTCCAAAGCAGAACAAATGCTGTCCTCTGAAATGTTATGAATGATGCCAGTATTAAATGTCCAGAGAGCAGCGAATATCTGCTGTGTAAAACCATTTCCAAAAGCCCCCCATCTGATGGGGCAAACTACCCAAGTGCGTAATCAGAGATACCTTGGGTAGAGACTTGCAGTTTAAAAGAGATAACAAATTAATTTGAATAAAATAATTATTTAGATACAATGTCCTTTAAAGGGCATTTGTGGCACCAGTGTCCTTCTCATCCACAGTACATACAAAGCCCCTGCGTTTGCCAATGGGTTTTTGAAATCTGGCATGCTCCCAGCTGCAGTGGCTAAATAGTGGTTTCTATGCTAAGAGGCCTGGACTCGGGGTGGTCAGCCAAGCCTAGAGGTTGGGGGCGCAGTCTAGTGACTGGAGATCTTGACAGCGTTAGGTGACACCTGAAGCTGTTGGTCAAGAGCGATGGCCAGCCTGTTAACATCATCCAGATAAAGACTGGCATCACAGCAAGCTACCTTTTACACCACCAGAATGCATCCCATTACACCACCAGAAGGTCCAAGTTGTTCCAACCACTGTCTGCTTCCAGAATGCGGAAGGTAATGTAAAATCATTACTGCTTCCAGAGTGAGGACCTAGGGGGCAAAGGAACAGCAGTGGTCCATTCATCTCAAGTTTGTGCTGTGAAGAAAAAAGGGGAGATGCACTTGCAGGGATCAATACCATTTTATTAAAATGGTGGGAAATAGAACAAATTAGGACTCATGACCTATAATTCCATGTTCAGGTAGTCTAGGTTATTTGTGAAGTTCCTGGGGCAGAACAAATGACATCCTCCAACTTGGAACAAATGAAGCTTGTGTTAAATGTCCAGAGAGCAGCAAACGTCTGCTGTGTAAAGACACTTACAAGAGCCCCCCGGGGGACACGCCAGTGCCCAGGTGTGGCAAAAACAGAGCCGTCCCACAGGGACCCAACTGCTGCTGGAGCTGACCAAGAGGGCAGTGCCAGGGTTCAGGGGCAGGCCGATCTGGCTGTGCCTGGTAGAATTCCATAATAAGGTCTTGGCTTAAAATGTGTTGGTCCAGGACACAGTTGTGTAAAATTATGAGCCAATCATAATTATCAGAAATAATCAGAGCTGAAGGTAAAGCACAGGACAGACAGCAGAAGAAAAGCAGAAACTCAGTGGTGAATGGATATTGAATTCTGGGACCAGGCAGGCTTAAAATGTAAAGGGGAAGATAAGGAGCAGGTGAAACAATTTGGTGTCACAGGAAAAATGAAAGAGTAAGATAAGAACCGGGGGAGCTCAGGTTCAGTCCTCTTGCAACCAAGTAAACCAGAGGCAAGGTTGTGACAGCATTAGTTGTTATGAACAATTCTTTGAATAATCTTCAGCATTTAGTAATGTAATTTAAACACTGATTAATACTTTTAGAAGAATTGGCTGTGTTTTATGGTTTTTATTGTTAAAACATCACACGACTGAAAAGTCAGTGCAGCATGAAGTTGCAAACACTTTTTAAGTTAATTAACTCAAGAGTCCCCTAACTAAAAGTTTTTTCAGTCCTTCACAATTTTCTTGAACTTGCTGACATGGTAAATAAAATACCAACTCTTTATTTGTTTGGGTTTTTTTTGCATTTTTATTGAACTAAAGTGCCATGGACACTGAACATGAAATGGATATTATATCATTGCTTGTTAGTGTACCCTCTGGTCTTCATCCTTTACTCAGCCACGTCTTTGCCCTAAAATACATTTATACAATATTAGTGTAGAAACTAGAATATAAATAACAATAAAACAAGATTGTTAACTAAATGTGTTTTATGTGAACAAAGCAGATATGTTTCTATAGACTTTTCAACGTGATATTCAGTAATGTTCCATAGCATATGTTGCAATACAAAGGCATTACATTTTTTAATGTACCTTTCCAGCATCTCGGCTCTTGGCTCTCAGCTTGTTGACCTGGGACTCGGCGATGTCAGCACGCTCCTGGGCTT